>CM076580.1:114851459-114966231 GCA_034641835.2 Pinus albicaulis | reverse complement strand
TATGTCTCTGTCAAGTAGCTCACTGATAGGAATTTGCTCAGCTAGGCAGATTCTTCCTCCCTCTCTTTGGCCAAGGCTTTTTGTTAGAAAATTAAATATTACAGAGTAATGCAACACATAAAATATGCGGAAAAAACAAGCACACAAAACATGTAAAACCAGAGAGACACAGATATACGTGGTTCGCCCAGTTTGGGCTACATCCACCCCAAACAGCCAGTCCTTCCTTTCTATTATCCAGCAAAACGAAGAGATACAACCTACATCAAATCCACTGTAATATCATTTGTTCTCTCTCACAGTCTCCTTATATGTTTCTCACTCTGATAATACACACACCATACATAGACACAATACAATACCCTCATAAAAACAAGGGGTTGACTTCTAGGGAAAAAAACCTTAAACTAAACATAACTTCTACCATCAGATCATCCACCTAATGAAAGATCCAGATTGACTAGAAATTACTATACTTTTACAAGGCAATTTTACATTTTTTTTTAGCTTCGAGGGCACTGCCCCCGAAACCCCCTGCCAGGGAGGGGGATCCATAAATTCACAGCCCCCCCCCAGACCCTCCAGGAAGTGTTTAATTTTGGGTGGCGTTTTCGCCCCATTAAGGTACAGGGGTCCAATGTTGTGATACAAAATAAACAAGATAATCAGGCTCCACACCCAACACTTTTCTCAGCCCAATGGTCCTCGGCCTCCTTCTAGGCTGTTCTTCTTCTTCTTCTTCACTCTCTGGATGAGTCCTCTTGTACTCTTCTAATTTCACCTCTACCCTTATGGCTTGTCTCTGGGCCCTGAGTGTCCTTACCTCATAAATTTCCATGTGTGCACTCCTTTGCCGGTTCTCCCAACCTAAGACATCATATTTGTACTTGGCTCTTTCCAACTCTTCCTGAAGATATCTTATTTGGGAATTCTTACTTTGGAGGAGCGAACTAGATATTTTCTCTTCTTCCTCACTATCAATATGTATAAGTTCAAATTCTCTTTCTTCACCATGTTGATCCTCAACATCTTCATTCATTTTTTCCTTACCTTTATCCAATGGTTTAACAGTTGGATAAGAGATGGCCCCTTGCCTTTTTGAGGCAACAAACACATCCCTCTTCCCCCTATGGTATGAGAAATCAAAAGGTCTAATGATTTCTACTCTAGGGTCCTTGTCATGAATGTTATCATTTGCTGGAAAGCCTTCTTTCTAACCTTTTGGAGTGCTGTGTGTAGCCTCCTCTTCCATTCTCAATTTCAATGCTAGGTCTCCCATCACTTTGTGCATCTTCATCTTGTTCATTGGGAGAGCTGTGAGCCTCACTGCCGCCTTCAACACTTTGATTTTTACCATTTTCATGTTGACTGTCATGACTCTTGTCATGACAATCAAGGTAATTTTTGAGCTTTGTTTTGTCCTCATGGTTACTTTTCAATTTTACTTCAATGTTTAATGACGTGTCATCAACCTCCATATCTCTGTTTTGCTGTTTAGCTTGGTCATCAGTTTGTGATGCATCCATGTCAACATCACTGCCATTTTGATTCTTCATTTCATCCTCATTGTGACTATGATCCTCTTGACTATCTCCTTTGCCTTTACTTTCTACCTCACTGTCCTCTTCCATGCTTTGTGCTTCAAGGCTGCTTTCTTGCCCATCAATGTCAAGGGCATCATTATTTTCTTGCTCCTTAGAATCATCATCATCATTACTAACTTCATTGTCTTCTATTTCTATTTGCTCTGCCTCCTCTTGACTTGTTTCATTATCATTACTAACTTCACTATCCTCCATTTCTGTTTTCTCTCCCTCCTCTTGACTTGTTTCATTATCACTATTTTCCTCATTTGATGCTTTAGGAGAAGGAGAAAGAGGTAAGTTTCCTTGTGGAGAAGGAATAGGTGGAGGTGATGGAACATGATCTCTGGGGGGTGATGGAGGAGTGGAGGTAAGCGAGTGTGAAGTGGAAGGAAATTTTTTTTGAATGAAGGCTTGGGGATTTGCAAATATATCATGTGAGATAAAAACTTCCCAAGGAATTCCCTGCTATTCTAGCTGGTGTAAAACAATCATTTTAACCAAAGAGTGGTGAAAAAGGCTTTACTTTTTGTGGGCATAACTCCTTTTATTGACTATTGAAGCCATTTTGTCAATGCTCTGGTAGAGATAGTATGGTAGTTTTAGCAATTTAACCCTAGTGAAGTGCATTAGTATCCTTATGTGATATGAGTAGAGCCTAGAGTACCTCCCCTCACAAGTGAAGTACTTGATGATCTCCCTCATCAGTTGTGCATATCTCTCTAGTAGGTGAGAGAAGGCGAAAAAAGTCTTGCAGCCCTGTTGATACCTAGGTTTGAGGAAGGGCTCATAGTAGCTTAAGTCCAATTTCTCCCTCTTGAACCATCTCTCACACACATATGGTATCACTATGGCCCTAGCAATGGATCCGGATGATAGCTAAAAATTTACTCCTGCTAGGTTGAGCTACTTGTTTTGTAGGCTGAGAACGAACAACCTAGTCAAATCTGAGTGGTTTTGGACCTGTTTAACCCTCTCACGGAACTAATAGCATCCAAAATCTTGAAAACATGCAAGGATCATGGGAGAAGAGGTGATTTGAATTGTATCCAAGGGCTCAAACCTATTAATTCTTCTTGCCTTGTGTTTTGGCCTGATAGGCCCTTGGCATTCATCACTACTGATACTTATCACTTCTCCGGACATAGTGACTGATTGTGTGCTTGAACAAATTGGTTTTTTTCTTGTGAAAGCTTTAGGTCTAGGGAGGAAAAATGAGTGATGGTGAGGGAAAATTTTAACAAATGGGGGAAAAATGGAAGTAAGTCTAGGAATGCTTTCAGATTTTTGAAGGATGCCTAGCTTGTATTGAGTGTATTTACACCAATGACCACTCTCCACCTGGTAAATATTGCCTTAGAATCTTAAATGATTGTTTGACATGAAGATTAGGGTTTTTTAGCCAATTTAGGTTTTTTTTACTCTTCTTTGATTATGGATGCAAAAATAAACACTTGGAGGGCAAAGAAAAGTGACCACCAACCTTTTTCAACTTGTGTAGGAGCCTGGGGAAAATTTGAGGAGGAAAAGACTGATTTTGACTAATTTTTGGCAATTCTGGCCAAACTTCTCCTGTGCGTAGCACCACTCAACTGGCCATTTCAGTCGTGCCCTCTACACGCCTCTGTGCACAGCGTCGGGCTGGTTGGGTGTCCTTGTGCACAATGTCGACGAGTCGAGCTGTCATGCAGGCCTGTGCGCAACGCCCAAAGACTGTGGGCGGCTCAGGCCTTGACCTGGGCGTGTGCGTAGCGCCGATGCTTATGCACAGTGCTGGTCTATTTGTAAGCAGCGCAATTTTTTTTAACACTATCTTTCCTCCCCTGTGCGCAACGCCAAAGGTTCTATGCACAGCGCCACCGCCTAAACATAGCGCCGGGAAAATTTTGCCCAGCTTTTAGGAAAACACCTAGAAATGCTTCAACGACTCTCTATATTTATTTCAAAAATGAAATGAGCTTGGGAAGAGGGAAGGAAGGCCTTTATACCTTTTTTGAAAAATAATTTCATGATCAAACCCACTTTTCTAATGTTTGTTTCCTTTCTTGCTTTTTCATTGACTTTTTGGTGCTTTTTTTCCTATAGGTGGCAGAACTTTGAGAAAAATGGTTTTTTGCCTTTGCTGGAGAATCTTGATGTTTCCCTTGGATTGAAAAACCTTTTAACAAGCTTAAAATTTGCCTCTTACCCACATTTTGGAAAAATGAACCAGTTCTTGAAAAGCAAAAGGTCATTTTGAGAAATTTTTGAGGAAAAAGGCATACAGTGACATTAGTGCTCTTTCTTGAAGGTTTTATCCACTTTATCCTTTTCATGAATTTCAACACTTTTAAACAGTAAACTTGTGATTATTTTGGAA
Organism: Pinus albicaulis; assembly: GCA_034641835.2. NCBI lineage: Eukaryota > Viridiplantae > Streptophyta > Pinopsida > Pinales > Pinaceae > Pinus > Pinus albicaulis. The sequence goes on along the minus strand of CM076580.1, from coordinate 114,962,289 downwards.
CTTTCACCTTGGAATCTTCAATCCTGCATCTTTTATTCCTTTGATTGCTTGGTGGATGAGGCTAAAGAGAGGAATTTTGACCTTCTTTCAAATGACATTTTGTCATGTTTTCACTTTGAAGCAGTGAAAACCTCTTGGTGTGAAAACCCTAGCAGTTGGTATCAACAACTCCTTTAGTCTTTATATGTGCCATCATCATGAGATACATCAGGTTTGTTTGATCTTATCAATCTTCCTATAGGTAGCCATATTTGACAGTCCTGCAGAAGTGTCACTCATGGCTAACTATCTTTTGCAGAATATACTTTTGATAAGGAAACTGTTGTTGGAGGCTTCTCTGCTTTGTTTTAGACCAATTACATGTTTTTTCCTTTGACCTAATTCCAACTTTCTCATTACCTAAAAACAATTCTTCTTGAACATAAAGGCCAACCCTAGCACCTATAAACTCTAGTGACCTAGTGGAGGGGGTTTTTTGACTTTTCCATGGACTAAAGTTTTGAATTGGGGATTTTTAGGAAAGAGAAGGTAACTGAGTTCTTTTTGAGAAGTTATATAATTTTGAGGATTCAAAAATCACTATAAATGATCTACCTAAGGATTTTTCAGAGGAAAATTGGGGTTTTTGAAGGCTTTGAGGCATTAGGTTAGCATGGTGAAAAGTAGGCAGAGGCAAAACACAGTGTCCAAACCATAGGTGTAAAAAATGGTATGGGGATGAGTGACCTAGGCTCTGTGAGGGACTCTTCAGGAGTGGTAGGCTGGCCAAGGCATGGTAGAGTAGTAGAAGAGTGAAAAGTTTATCCTAAGGATAATGAAGGCAGTGAGATTTCTAAAACTCACAATATTTCATGAAATTTGTTTTTAGAAATTTAGGTTTCTCAAATATTCATCTTCAAATGATAAAAATTACTGATGACTAATAGGAGGAAGTGGTGAAATTAATGCACACATGATGGAGAGGGTGTACAATGCATCTAGACATGGTGGATGACTTGGAGAGACAACACAGTCAAACCTAGAGGATTATGTCCACATTCACAACCCAGTTTAGAGGTGGGCCAAGACATGGGAAGGCTCATAAACTATATAAAGGAGACTAAGGAAACAATTAAGGCAGGCTATTGAATATATATTTTGAGGTCTGTTTAGATCTAGAATTGTCAGATGACATTCCATGCTTTCTTTGGTTTTTTAGCTAAGATTGCAAGTGCTGTTTAGCACAGGGTGTTCCTGGTTGGGAATCCCTCCTCTTTCTTTGAGTAGCTCTGGAAAGAGGGTTGTTCTTCATTCTACATCAAGAATTGGAGCCACTTATATTTTCCATCATCTGCAGAACATCTACCTTCAGGAATTACGCAATTTATGAAGATCAATTTGGGAGGTGGAGGTTGTCTTTAGTATTTCAGTTGGAGAACTGGTGGAGGATTATTCCTATCACCTTGGGCTTGAAGATCAACATTCCCAGGGCTTCATTTCAAATCTGGCATCAGGCCAAACATTATTGACCTCCTAACAATAGTAGTCCCATCAAGGATTGCACAGTCCATTCCTGTAGATCTAAAGGAGGAAGGAAGTTGCTAGCATTTCAGCTAGTAATCCTATGAGGGATCATCCTCTCACCTTGCCATCATCATTTCCATAATCTTGGAGTCTATTGAGCATATTTTAGTAGGCATAGAGCCTCTCCTTCTTGTACATCGTAGTTTTTGTAGCAGTTGCATTTTCAGTTGCTACAATCTGAAGGAGGAAGAAAAGGAGACAAGATCTCAAGCTCCTAGCTTGTGGATTTGAAGGAGGGATCAACCCTCAAAGCTCAAATATATTTTTAGAACATATTTCAGCCATATTTGGATTAGATCTAGCTTCAGATCTATATAACCCAACAGAAAAAGGATCAAATCCTAGGAGGGTGATTTTCCAAAGTTGTAGATATGGAAAATTCTTTCTGGGTTATCTTGGGTTCCCATCACATTGGCCAGATCTTGAATCTTGGCATCATTAGAGCTTCTAAGCTCCCTAGACCTGATTTCATTTTGTAGCAGTTTCATGTATATCATTAATATAAGGGACAACGTAGTATTGCTTCTTGTAAGCTCGCCATTTACGCTGTGCTAGTTGCAACACCATTGTAGGGTGATTCTTGGCCATCTCTTCGGCTAGATCTACTCATATTTTGTACATTGTGTAACTAATTCATCTCCATATAATAAAATGGCTTAGCTTCTCTGTGTATTCTGATGTTGTATTTAGATTTATTGTTTACTTAGTTGCAGTTCTTATATTGTGTTTCTGTATTACTACATTCTCCCTTTTAGGAATATTACATGGACACATCTTGAATTCATAGTTGCCAGGTACCAAACATTGAGTTTACCTCAACATTCTTCATGCATTTTCATCCATGTATTTGAAATTTCCTCAATTGTCATCATGTATTCCTAGAACATTATTCTAGGTTGAAAAAATAATATGTTAACTAGATAGCCAACAATAATTAAAATCAGACTTACCTCATCATGGTGACCTTCTAGTTCCATCAAAATCATCATGGTACATCTCCATGTGAGACTTCCTTCATGCATCGAAGCGCTTAAGGATCAAAATTGATTACCAAGTTACAAATTTACTTCCAGAGACTATACTGGATGTTAATCATTATTTACATATTCTAGGGGAAGTCTTAATATTTTATCCATTCTTAAATAAGTCAAAATATTTCTTTTACACTTAAATATACATTCATATTAAGAATGTTACAAAATATATGAATGTTTTCCAAGATTCATTTCCAATGTGAATTCTTGTGCTTCATATTCCATCATCTAGCTATATATATCTCATAAAGAGCCTTCATCTTGACCCATTGCATTCCTTCGTCCCTTTACTAGTATTTTTTCCACATTACATGGAATGTATACTAACTATGCCATAGTGCTTCTCCCAAGAACCTTCCAAAATGTTGTTTCTTACAAGATCCATCTAAACAACATGACAACCTCTAACATAATTTTAGATAATGTCTAGATGATCAATATGAAAAATGGTCTATCTACCTTTAAAGACTAGATGACTACTACAAAGAAACTTAACCAAGTAGACTCTACTTAGGTAATCATAACATGCTTCTCCATATGATGTTATGCAAAAACAAAACTTTTCTAAACAATGTATGTTATCTTGAAGGAAAGATCAATTTTACAAAGAACCAAAAAAGATGCCTTTTATAATAGTAAAGATATTTTACTTCTTCCTTCTTTGGCTTCTTCTCAAGTTATCCCATTTCCTCGACCACATTATTTGTTAGAAGTTAATTAATAGAGCAATGAAATACACAAAATATTGTAGAAACAAAAATACAGAAATGCAAATAACAAGAGAGACATAAATATATGTGGTTCACCCAATTTGGGCTACGTCCAGGGAGAAATAGCTAGTCCTTCCTTTTATATTATCAGGAAAAATGAAGAGATAAAACCTACAACATATATGTTGTAATTTTCTCTTCGCTCTTACATAGCCTCCTCTAACTCTCTCACTCAGAATAATAATACCCAGCTACAATACAATTCCCTCATATAAACCAAGGGGTTTCCTTCTAGGGAAAAAAACCTAAATTAAACATAAATTATACCATCAAATCATATGCCTACTGAACGACCCAGATTGACTACGAAATTACAATATGCTACAAGGAAAATTTTCATCTAATTTTAGCTTTGGGTGTGTTTCCCTTGAACCCCCGTTAGGACGGGGGAGGATCCAAACATGTAGCCTCCCCCCCCAGACCCTCCAAGAAGCAATAGTGGGGGGGGGGGGGGGAGCCCCACCACACCTCCATATCAGGGATTGGGATCCAAATGCAACTGAAATAAGACCTCTGATTCATGAACAAAATCAAGCTCCACACCCAAAAATCTCCCACTTGGAGACTAATGATGTAAACTCCATAGTTTATTCACTTGTTGGAAAATGAATCCACTTGGAACTGTCTATTTTTCATATTCACCATCATACTTCAACACTAATTGAAACTGAGAAGAATCTCAATTTCTCCCCGGTTACAACTTTTGTTAACATATCTGCAGGATTCTGGATAGTGTGTATCTTTTCCAGCTTCAACTGTCCATCTTCCAACACTTAATGTATGAAATGGTACTTGAGTTGTATATGTTTAGTTTTGAAATAAAATGTTGAGTTCTTTTCAAGATGAATGGAACTCTCGTTGTCATTATTTAACCTACCCATATCCTGCTTCTTTCCCAATTCATCCATAAACATTTGTAACCAAATCATTTATTTACTAGCCTCTTTAGCAGCAACATACTCTGCTTCCCTTGCTGAAAGTGATTTTTTTTTTGCAATTTTGAAACAGAAATGACAACTATTCCACCTATAGTAAACACATACCCTGTGGTGCTTCTCCTGTTATCAATTTCTCTTGCCATATATGCATCAAAATATCCCTGTAGAGCAATGTTTGAACCACCAAAGCATAATGATTGATTTGTGGTACCTCTCAAATCCCCGAGAATCCAATTTACTTCCATCCAATGTTCTTTTCTTGGATTTTTCATATATCTGCGTACAAATCCCACTACATGTGCAATATCAGGCCTTGTGCAGAACATTGCATATATTAAGCTTCCAACTACTAATGCATATGAAACTTTACACATATAATCCATATCTTCCCGAGTTTTGTGACACATCTCCTGACTTGGTTGGAAATGGGTAGCCAAAGGTGTACTAACTGGTTTGCATTCTACATATTAAATATTTCCAACTCATTTTCTATGTACTCAATATGAGACAATGTTAATATGAGATTTTTCCTATCTCTAGTTATTCTCATACCAAGGATTTGTTTTGTGGCAACCAAATCCTTCATTGGAAATAGATTTTCCAATTTTCTATTGAGAACATTTATTTCCTGCATGTTACACCCTACAACATGCATGTCATATAAATACAATAACAATATAATATAGTTGCCATCATTTCTCTTTTTAATATAAACAAAATGGTTAGAGTAACATATAATATAAACCTATTCAAACATAAACTTGTCAAATTTTAGATACCACTGACTTGGAGCCTGTTTTAATCGATACAAGCTCTTCTTTAATTCTCACACGTACTTCTCCTTCCCTTTTACCTCATAACCTTGTGGTTTTTTCATATATATTTCTTCCTCCAAACGCCCATGGAGACAGGTTATATTTACATCTAACTACTCAAGATGCAAATCTTTTGTTGGCACTAGACTTTAAATAGTTCTGATTGAAGTCATTTTAACAATAGGAGAAAAAATGTCATCAAAGTCTATACCTTTATTTTGTGCAAACCCCTTCACCACAAGTCTAGCCTTATACCTCTATTTACCTCCATCTTCTTGCTTCAACTTGTAAACCCATTTATTCTGCAATTTGTTTTACTTATAGGTAACTTAACTAAGTCCCAAGTCTGGTTATGATTCAAGGAGTCCATCTCTTCTTCCATGGCTTGCTTCCACTTTTTCCTAGTTTCTCCCGACATTTCTTCTTCATATCTTTCCAGTTCACCAAAATCAATAAAAAATACATAATATAATGAAGGAGAGTATCATTCAGGGGGTCTACTTATCCTAGTATATCTTCTAACACCACTTTCAGGTGTTTGAGGTGCATGTTGTTTTTGTAGTTTTTGTTCTTGTTGTGGCTACTGATCATTATGATTTTCAAGCACATTTACTTTTTCTGCAATCTCGTCAAGCACTGTGTATTATTTGTTTTATTTTTCCTATTTCTTTCCCTACATTTTATCCTTATACAAGACCTTTTCATTGAATATGACATCTTTGCTCCTAATGATTTTGTGATTTTCATAATCATATAAGTGATAACCAAAATCATTTACACCATATCCAATAAAAGGTGTATTTCTTTGTTTTTTCCTCATTCTTTGTTCTAATTTATTTATTGATGTGTAAAAAGGCTTCACAACTGAAAGTCTTTAAAAATGATTAGTTTACTTTTTAACATATCCATGCCTCCTCTGGAATACCTCGATCCAAGGAACTTGAAGGCCCTTTGTTTATTAGATAAAAAATAGTATCTACAACATCTTCCCAAAACTGTAAAGGAATTTTTTCATGCAATCTCATGCACCTTACATGCTCCATGGTTTTCTTGTTTATGATTTCTAACATACCATTTTCTTATGGTGTTACTAGAATTTTCTTTTCTCTATGAATTCCATTCTCTGAAAAATAGCTATCAAACTTGGTGTAGGTCTTATACTCCATTTTATGATCTGAGACACTTCAACTTCTTTCCTATCTCATTCTGAACCAAAGCTTTCCATTTCCTGAAAGTATCAAATACATCATATTTATTTTGGATACAATACATCCAAGTTTTCCTAGTTGCATCATCAATAAAAGTAACATAATAGCGAGAACCACCGAGAGATGATACCTGAGCAGGTCCCCATACATCTGTATGCACAAGCTCTAATTTTTTGTGCTTCTTTTCCTTCCCAACTCTATTAAATATGACTCTCTTCTATTTTCCATAAACAAAATTTTCGCACCAATCCAAATCAACATGCTTCAAACTTAGCAACAAATTTCTTAAGTGAAGAATTTGCATCCCCTTCTCACTCGTGTGCCTAAGCTTATGATGATAGAGTGTTGTATTTTCTCCTGTGGATTTTAAAGCATTAAAATAATTAGAAATACTATTTCACAAATACAATGTACCAACCTTTTTTCCTTTTTTCTATTACTAAGGCTCCTTTAGTAACCTTCTAGGTTTTGTTTGTACAAGTAGTTACACAACCTTCACCTCCTAACTGCCCTGTTGAAATTAGACCTTTATTTATATCTAGAACATGGATTACCTCCTTAACCAGCCATTGGTTTCCATTTTTTTTCTTTATAAAAACTTTACCCATTCCAACAATTTTACAGGGTTTATCATCACCCAGACGAGCCTGTCCAAAATATCCTTGAACATAGTCATGAAAATGATTCCTATCAGGCGTGGCATGGAATGAGGCCCCTGAATCTACCACCTAGGCATCGATAATATTATCTAATGAAATAATAAAAGCATATTTCAACACATCATTTGTCAAATTTGCTTCATGATTGTTCTCTTATTATCCATCTCCTTCTTTTCCCTTCTGAGATTTACAATATTTCTTCAGGTGTCCTTTCTTCCCACATTTATAGCACACTATCCCTGATTTGGATTTGGATTTTCCTTTTCCTAACTTACTGCTATTTCCTAGGCTCATTCCTCTTTCTATTTTTCTTCCCATACTCTCTGTAGTCAAATCATTACCTGATGTCTCACCACAAATTTTTCATCACATTTCCTCGCCAAGGATGGCACCAACAACATCAAAAAACTTTAAAGAACTAGATCCAGAGACAAATTTACTAACAACTATAACCAGACCATTCCAACTTTCTAACAATGAGCACAAAATAACATAGCCCTAACTTCATAAAAAAAATTACCCGTATAGAATTGAAATTATTGGAAACCATGATAAATTAATTTAAATGATCAACGACAGATCCACCTTCTGACATCTTCATATTAAATAGACGATCCATAAGAAATGACTTATTTGAGGTTGAAATATTTTCATATAGTTTGGCCAATTCCGTCATTAAACCTTATTTTTTCACTTCCTTTGAAATGTTGAATGGCATCGACATTTCCAAACACAACCATATTGTTCCTAGTGCCTTTCTGTCGAGAATCTCCCATTCCACATCCATCATACTTGTCGACTTCTTTGATTTTCTGCTCAATGGTAGGTATAGATATTTTTGATACAGATAATCTTCTATCCTTATAGTCCACATCTAGTAGTTTTGTCCATTAAATTTCTCAACCCTAAACCTACCATATTCCACCATTGCTCCCACTCAAACTAGGAACCTTTCTCTCTTGTGAGTTTATCAAACAAATAACCTTCAGCTATGATACTAGTTGTTAGAAATTAATTATCAGAGTAATGAAATACACAAAAATATTTCATAAACACAAATACAAAAATGCATAGAACAAGAGAGACACATATATTCGTGGTTCACCCAATTTGGGCTACGTCCATAGAGAAACAACCAATCCTTCCTTTTATATTATCCAACAAAATGAAGAGATACATCCTACAATATATATACTGTAATTTTCTCTTCGCTCTCACATAGCCTCCTCCTCCTCCTCCTCCTCTCTCTCTCTCTCTCTTAGAATAATAATATCCATTTGAAATAAAATTCCCTCATATAAACCGAGGGGTTGCCTTCTAGGGAAAAAAAACCTAAATTAAACACAACTTCTACTATTAGATCATCCGCCTAATGAATGACCCAGATTGAATACGAGATTACAATATTTTACAAGGAAAGTTTTCATCTATTTTTAGCTTCAGGGGCGTTGCCCCCAAACCCTCGCTAGGTGGGGGCAACAACATGTAGCCCCCCTAGATCACCCTGCCAAGGATTGGGATCCAAATGCTTCTAAAACAAGACCGCCGAATCATGAAGATAATTAATTGCCACACCCAACATGAGCTTCACTCATTTCCTTTCTCTTATTGTTTTTTTGGCTTGGACAATACCTCTTAAAATGTCCAAAATCATTGCACTTAAATCATTGAACCTTGGAATTGTCTTTCTTCTTGGGCTTTCCAAAATTTCCCTTCTATAACTTCTTGACTCGAGCTAGTAAGGCTTGAGACTACTCATCTGATCCAATGCCATCTTATACCTTGAATATTTATTATTCTATAATTCATTGAGCCCACAAATCATCAAAAGGAGTTGAATCTTTCTTGGAGTAGATTCTTGTTTCAAAGTTGCTCCATTTTGGTGGCAGTGCATTCAATACACAAATGGTCACTTATAAATAAGATATTGTTTCCCCAAGTCCTTGCATATGGTCTCTTAACTGAGAGATTTTCATGAGAAAGGATGCCATATTCTCATCCTTTTACTTATTCATTCTATATAACATATTTCAGAAAGACATATTTTGTCATGATGTACTTATAGAGTACACATTTACTAGATTATAATACATAACCTTAGAAGTATTCAAATTTGCAATAAATGGAATAACAGAATCTTTAATAGATTCAAATATGATCCTTTGTGCCCTTACTTCCCCTTTCTTGTAATTTTCTATTTCTTTTTTCTTGTCTTTTCTAGGTTCAGTGATTTCCCTAGTAACATATTCTTGTTCTGTGAGTATCAGGTCAACCCTTTTCTTCCATGCTAGATAATTTGAGGCTCCAACGAGCTTATTGTGCTCGTTGTAGAAAGAACCCATATGACCTGTAGATTTAGACATGATGTAATAATCTAGATATTCCTCTTCCTTGATGATTCAACGTTCTTGATGCCTTTAAGATCTTTGAAGAGACTTCCTTGAAAGATGTTCCCTAAGATTCCTCCAACGATAGCTTCCAAGAGTGATGAATGATAATATCATTTGATGCTTTCTTTAATTAGGTATACCAATGAGTCTTCAGATAGATATTTCGAGATATAATCCTTGAGAGTTTCCATTTTCCTTCCCCTTGACAAGTAATTCCTTCTAGTTTCCTTCCAGCTTCCTTTCTTGTTCACCTTAGCTCTGATACCATGTTTGAAAATGCAATGTGGAAGCTTATTGATTCTTATTTTCATAAAACTTAATATTTTATTATGAACTTAATCATTATTCTTGTGCTATTTTAGTTATATCTTTCATCAAACAAAAATAAAAAATGAAATAATAATAATAGAGGACACAAAGATTAGGCTCTCAGCCATGAAAAAACCCCTCTAAAGGGAAAAAGTAGAAAAATATTCTCTCCTTATAGAATCTACTTTAATTGAGACACAAAGACCCAAACCCTAGACCAAGTTGTTCTCCAAGTACCAAGTCAACCCTCTAACAAGTATTTCCCTAATTCTGCACTAACAACTTTGACTTGCCAGCTTCAATACTGCAACTTGTCCCACAACTTTAGTCTTGCGATTTTGGCCTTGTAGCTTCTATGGAAACCATAATACAAGCTCCTCCTGAGACCTACCTATAACAATAAAAATCTTCCAAGGTCAACGAGGTCAAGGTAGGGTTTTATCCCTTCCAACCCCAAGATAATGCACTTCATCCTCTTGCAACTCAGACCTGCAACTTCGTCCTCCTTTTGCAGCACCAAAAACCCTAGAAATTCATACATGGAGAGAGATATATCACAAAACCAAGATATTTTGTCCTTATATATATTCTCTTATACCTTCACTCTTATTTTTCCAACTTCCCAGCTACAGATCAAACTCTTTCATGATATATCAAACTTGTGGAGTTAGTGAGTTGCAAATGAGGTCGAACTGCTCCTTTGTATAGCCTTTTCAGGGAGTCGAACTCCATCCTTTAGGATGAACTGTAATTGTTAGGGTTGAATTGTACTTTTAGAGTTCCTAGGAATTTCTAGACTCAAAAATATTTCTTTTTACAATTACAATTTTACAAAAGGGTCTTATAAACATGATGTTGACTACTTTGACTCATGATAATAAATCCCAATAGCTAACAAACCCTAGAAGCACGAAGAACATGATTGTACCTAGAAGACCATCAATAATGAGCATGAAACCCATTCTTTAATAATACTAACTTTTTATTTTCTTCTTTTGTTTATTTCATATGATAAATATTGAAATGAGTACAACAAAAAATATGAAGACCGAAACTAGTTAAATTTTCAACACTTGATATTTCCCTTGACATAAATGATTTCACAATATCAATCCCCAACATTGTGTTCAAAACCTTTATCTTAGTTTGGTATGCCATGGTAATGGCAGGATACAATTCATCGTTCTTCACAATTTTTCTCATGAGGCTAAATTAACCCTTAGCAACAGTGGCATCCCCTACATCCAAAACTTGGCTATGATACCACTTTTTAGTATTCAAAAAAATACCAAAAGAATAAAGAGAACAATCACACATAAAATAGCAACACACATAAACCATCATTTACCTTGGAAACCCTAGTCGGGGAAAAATTAGAAAATAATAGATCTAATTTTATCTTCGATTTAAACAAACCAAGTCAACCAACATCTTAGCCTCAACCATATGAGCCTTCAACACTCAATTTTTACACATTAGAATGAAGAATCCCCAAGCCTTTCAAAGGATTTTTTACATGTTATACCATGAGATCAATACCATGGTTCACTAAAACCAAGTTCCAAAAACCATAACGGTTAACCACAATTTCATAAACAATCTTGACTCCATTGCTAAGCCAAGTTTATATAACACATACCACCTTTGTTCCTTGTGGTTAGTGTTATGTGGTCAACACATAAGATGCAATGAGGAGGTCAATGGAAAAAAAAAAGTAGTTGATAGTAAAGAACATGGCGGTAAGCAGAAGGGGATCGAAATTGATAATAAAATTTAAAAACATAAGGAGATATCATTTAGAAAATTTGTGGTTTATAATGGAAACTAATCACAAACACGATCTTGTGTGTTGTGGATGCATGTATGTTAGGTTAATCATGCATGAGTTATGATTTAACTCATGAGGAAAAATAAGAACGTTGGGAGTAAGCATTCTCGTAGTAGCAGGAGAACAATGATGAGCATGGTTGAAGAGAACAAAAGACAAGAAGCAGGTGGAGACATTGTGCATTTTGGAATTATGCGAGGTGGAGTAGGTGGAACACAATGTGCTATGGAATCTTGGTAAGCAGAGGTAAAACTCTATGTATGCTTGAAATACCTATGGGTTAGTGTGTGGAAAGCTTCTATGTAATTTGATCCTCATCAAAACAGGTAGATACATTATGGCTATGAATTCACATATAATTTAGCAAGTGGAACACTATGTGTTAGCACTCCACTAGTTCTCTGAAGGATGAAAAGGAGACCAACAAAGGTAACCACATACCACTTTGACCTAGTAGCTAGCCCTACTAGGCTGAGAGGGCTCTCTCAATGAGATCACAACCAAGGATTGATTGTGACATGAAATATATTAGGCTAGGTATGTTTAGATCAGGGTTTGGTTGATTTGATGGTTTTGTGCTAGATGATGGCTTAGATCTAGGAGGACTAGGTCTGGGCTTTGAAAATCAAATTTACAGAGATGTAATGGGGCAAGGTAGGCACATAATTTAGCACTTTAGAGATATATTTGTGTATAGGGTAGATTGGTAAGGTTTCAAAACGAGCACGAATCTCATGAATTCATTTATATCAGATGAATATGAGCAAAAATGTGAAAGCTTCTCCAAAACAGAGCATTATATCAATGGTTTCTGAATATTATCTTAGGAAACAAACACATGAAGCATGGAAATGAAAATGGAAGGTAAAATACATTCAAACATATGATCAAAGAAGGAAAAACACTACTAAAGCACATACCACAAGTATCCCACTACAATAGATGCAAATTTTGTCTATTAATTCTTGCAAAATTCATAAGTACACTAGTATCCACAAGGTTCAATTCCACAACATCCAACATTAAAAATGATTAAAAAGTGCCTCATATAGTAACTGAGGTCGAAATCCTCCCTTGGAGGTCGAATTTCCAGCAAGAAAAACCAAATTCATTCACCTATCCAATATTTTCTACATACAAGGGAGGTTACCCAACCATTTTCTTCTTTTTATAACAATCATAAGACATTTAATCAAAGCATTAAATGGAGGATAAAGCACCTAAGAAACCATAATTTAACACATTTAAATTTACTTTGACCCCTTACATTCATTTACTTTTACCCCTTGACTTTTACCAAATTCAAACTCTGAATTGCCAAAATTTACATAGTGAAATTTCATCAAAATTTATCAGTAATTTGGAGATGCGCAACGAGATCTTGGAGGCCATTTTTGGATGCCTTCCTAAATTCCAAATACAAGTATGATACCTGTTCTGTAAATATGGGAGAGTTTTGTTGTATTTGGAGTATTTAAGCATGCAAAATGATCCTTTCTATGCTAAAATATCTTCATTCTCCCAAGGTGTCTCCAGGCGCGCAACGAAAGTGAAAAAGAGAGATAGAGACAATGTTTTTTGGCCTATTTTTTGGATTTTTCTCAAATTTTTTTCCCTAGAACAGAAAAATGAGCAAATTGGTTTTGAGAGGAGGCCACTAGATTTCCAAAAATGTAAAATTTTTTCCAGTTGGAGGCCTAGGGAAGAAACACATCGTGAGCTCGCTGCGCTTCTGACATAGGCAAATTTGCCAAATTTCTAAAAAATGTAGCAAATTTCACCAAAATGCAAGAATTCTTCCAAATTTTCTCAAAATTGGTCCAAATATGCCAAATAAGGTGTGTTATGCTATCATGGATGCATCAACAAGTAGGTCCAACTTACCCTTCTCCTCATGGCTGATTAGGGTTTTCATCATCTCTCTTTTCTGTTGTTGTAAGAGAGTTATCATTTGGTTAGCTTTGGCCTAATAATATTTCATTTTCTAGATTTGATCATATTTGTGTTACAGAGCTTCTTCAAGTGACTTATTCCCTTCTTGACTTGGTAAATTTTCCATACCTTGCTACTCATGATAACCTACTTCCCGCACTCTTTGAGAAAACTCTAAACAATTCACATCTTCAAAGCACTTCTTGATAAATGGAGGGGAAATGATTTCATCACAATTGGAGGGCTCAAACCCAAATATTTTCCCCCCTTTGTTATACTTTCTTTTCTTTGATGGTGATGAGTCAACTTCCATACTTTCAAACCCTAGGTGAAAGGAAAGCAAAATAATGGATTTTGCAGCTATGAGTGGATGAAGTGATAAGATGGGTTTGGGAGTTTCCTGAATTTTTGAGAAAATTTAGGAGGGTAAGGAGTGATGTTAGTGAGTATGGGAAAATGAAATTTTGGGAAATGAGTGAGGAGAGGGGGTGGTAAAGAGAAAAACACAGTCCCACCCTAGAAGGACATAAGGTAGACTATGGTTTATAGGGAAAATGATAGAAATGAAGGGATGAGGATGTGTAGTGTATGGAGGTAGTATATCAACTACAAATAGAGGTATTAGGGCAATAAAACTAGGGTGTTGAATAAAAATTCATCATTTGGAAACTAAAACCATGAAATGTAAACAAACCCTAGAAGAAGAAGTTTTTGAATTAATTTCTTGTTAAATAGTGCAAGGGAGGATATGAAATGCTTTTACTTACTTATATTAGAGGTTGGAGGTTGTAATGATTGAAGAGAAGCTTTGAAAAACCAATTTGGTAGCTAAGTACCACTTCTGCAATGCTCTTCCATATGCACAGTGTAGTCTCCCTATGCGCAGGGTAGTGTCTATGTGCACATCACCTTCAATTTTTTGCTAGTGACAGGTAAAAAACTGGTTTTTCTTGCCAATGGAGAGGGGAGCTCGATGGTAGGAGGATAAAAGAGAGCAAATGATTTTATCTTTTGTATTTTATAGATTTATTTGGATTCATTTCATCAATAAGGTAGGATGACCCACCTCATGAATCTCATTTTCTTTTTAGAACCTTGCAGCCTTAGAACCTTTAGTTGTAAATTTAGAACTTAGGAAATTATTACGTAATATAAACAATAAATTACATTTTGAAATCAAAATTTATTGAACAAACCTTCCTATTACCATTCCTCAAATTGTCGGATTTTATGCGTGAACTGACAGATTTGGTGACCTTGAAACCCTAATGACCTAATGGAGACACTGAACTGAATGAAATCACGATGGTGATGACTAGAATGATGATTATGATATTTGAATGATGATACACTCAACTGAGTGATGACAAGGACCAACATGTGAAAACTTAGGAAGGAGTGGAAATAATCCTAAATACACTAGCCAGTGACCAAATTTTTACTTTAAGGCCTAATGAAATGACAAAAGTTTGACTATGCGAACCTAACAAGACATGATAAGAGCCCATTTGATCACTGGTGATAGGCTGTACATAATGAAACTAAAATTGGCTCCAGTTGGGGAAGGCAACTCCTTGGAGGTGTTAAGAACACTGTATACCAAGTAGCCTAACCATTGTGCATGGAGTCAAAATCAAAATACGAGACTAAGTAATGAAAAATGACTCAAAACTGAATTGAATTAACTGTTACTGAAGCAAAAATTGCAAAAATGAATGAAAATCCTTTAGAAAATATAAACTAGTAGATGGTAGACATTCATACCATGATCTGGCTTTTTCCTCCAAGGTAGCCATAAACATTTTCTTCAGACAATCTTCAGGAAATTCAATCTTTAGTTTGTGAATATGAAAATGAAATTTGACCAAATGCAAACTAGCGTCTTCTCCATCCCAACCTTTAAATTTCGGCAACCCTGTTTTCCAATATATACAAGGAATAAGATTCAGAAAACCAGGAATATGAGCTCGATTCGTAGGAGCATACCTTCGAGCAGTTGAATCCATCTTGAAAACAATGAGGTTAGCAAGAAGTTCTTTAGATTACTAGTTCTTGAAAAGTGGAGTCACCATGAAAATTATTAACCTTTGGATTCTTCGACACTGGAGTCGCCAGGTGAAATATGCACAACCTTCTTGTGCCTGATCACTGTTCACCATCAACAAAAAAAATCCGATGGTTTTCGTTCTTTCCCAGGGAAGATAGAACTTTCGTTCCCCGACAATGACACCATAATATTTGTTTCTGCAACTCGGTTCTCTGCAATTTTTGAATTAGCCTTCATGAACACTAGGGTCTATCACCCACATGCCTATAATTCGATGAAAAATTAATAGTACACCCAGGGAAGATCTTTCACTTCGTTCCCCAGCAACGGCACCAGAATGTTAGAACTCCACCAGTTCTCTGAAGGTTGAAAAGGAGACCAGCAAAGGTAACCACATACCACTTTGACCTAGTAGCTAGCCTTACTAGGCTGAGAGGGCTCTCTCAATGAGATCACAACCAAGGATGGATTGTGACATGAAAGATATTAGGCTAGGTATGTTTAGATCAGGGTTTGATTGATTTGATAGTTTTGTGCTAGATGGTGTCTTAGGTCTAAGAGGACTAGGTATGGGCTTTGAAAATTAGATTTGCAGAGATGTAATGGGGTAAGGTAGGCACATACTTTATCACTTTAGAGATATATTTGTCTATAGGGTATATTGGTAAGGTTTCAAAATGAGCATGAATCTTATGAATTCGTTTATATCAGAAGAATATGAACAAAAATGTGAAAGCTTATCCAAAACAGAGCATTATATCAATGATTTTTGTTTATTATCTTAGGAAACAAATACATGAAGCATGGAAATGGAAATTGAAGGTAAAATACATTAAAACATATGATTATATAAGGAAAAACACTACTAAAGCACATACCACATGTATCCCACTATAATAGATGCAATTTCTTCTATTATTTCCTACCAAATTCACAAGTACACTAGTACCCACAAGGCTCAATTCCAGAGCATCCAACATTCAAAATGATTACAAAGTGCCTCATATAGTCACTGAGGTCGAATTTCCAACAAGAAAAACCAAATTCATGCACCTATTCAATCTCTTCTACATACAAGGGAGGTTACCCAACCATTTCCTTCTTTTTCTAACAATCATAAGACATTTACTCAAAGGATTAAATGGAGGATAAAACACCAAAGAAACACTAATTTAAAACATTTACATTTACTTTGACCCCTTACATTCATTTACTTTTACCCCTTGACTTTTACCAAAGTCAAACTGTGAATTGCCAATATTTACATAGTGAAATTTCATGAAAATTTATCAGTAATTTGCAGATGTGCAACGAGCTCATGGAGTCCATTTTTGGGTGCCTTCCTGAAGTCCAAATCCATATCTAAGACCTGTTCTAGAAATATGGGAGATTTTGGTTGTCTTTAGAGTTTTTAAGCATGCAAAATGACCCTTTATAGGCTGAAATATATTCATTCTACCAAGGTGTCTCTAGGTGTGCATCGAAAGTGAAAACGAGAGGCAAAGACATGTTGTTTGGCCTTTTTTCTGGATTTTTCTCAAAATTTGTGCCATGGACCAGAAAAATGAGAAAATGGGTTTTGAGAGGAGGCCACCAAATTTCCAAAAATGTAAATTTTTTTTCCATTTGGAGGCCTAGAGAAGAAGCGCAACGTGAGCTCGTTGCACTTTTGGAGATAGCCAAAATTGCCAAATTTCAAAAAAATGCAACAAATTTCACCAAAATGATAAAATTCTTCCAAATATTTTTAAAATTGGTCCAGAGATGCAAAATAAGGTGAGTTATGCTATCATGGATGCATCAACAAGGAGGTCCAACTTACCCTTATCCTCATGGTTGATTAGGGTTTTCATCATCTCTCTTTTCTCTTGCTATAAGAGAGTTAACATATGGTTAGATTTGTCCAAATAATCTTTAATTTGCTAGATTTTATCATATTTGTGTTTCATACCTTCTTCAAGTGACTTATGTCCTTCTTGACTTGGTAAATTTGCCATACCTTGCTGTTCATGATAACCTACTTCCTGCACTCTTTGAAAAAACTCTAAAAAATTCACATATTCAAAGCACTTCTTGATAAATGTAGAGGAAATGATTTCATTGCAATTGGAGGGCTCAAACCTCAGTATTTTCCCCCATTTTTTATACTTCCTTTTCTCTGATGGTGATGAGTCAAATTCCATACTTTCAAACACTAGGTGGAAGACAAGCAAAACAATGGATGTTGCAGCTATGAGTGGATGAAGTGATAAGATGGGTTTGGGAGTTTCCTAAAATTTTGAGAAAATTTAGGAGGGTAAGGAGTGATGTTAGTGAGTAGGGGAAAATTGAAATTTGGGAAATGAGTGAGGGGAGGAGATGGTAAAGAGAAAAACATAGTCCTACCTATTAGCCACCTATAAATTTTGTTATACTGAGAGGTGGCTAGACTTTGTCTTCAAAACTTCAAGAGATAGTTCCCTTTGAAAAATTATCCTCTTTTGAAGTTTTTATGATGATTATTACTCTTTGAGTTAATCTTCACTGCATTTTCCCTTTTATCCTAAAAAACCTACTGTTCACTAAGAGAAAGACTGCTTAAAAACTCCATTTTTCCTCATTACACTTCTCCATTTCATCCATAAACCCTTTCATTTACCTCTCATTCCCTCAATTTCCCCTTTAAAGCCTTTTAAAATTCCTTCATAAGGTTTAAAGACCCTTTTCTTCCTTATCGGAACCCTCAAAACCCTCAAAACCATAAAAAAACCCTTCAAAAATCCTAAAAAACCTTCGTTTTTCTATTAAGGACTTAAGCCCTTTCGGCCTTAGCCCTAGTCCCTTTTTCCGCATATGACCCAGAGCCCTGCAATCGGGTGCTAAAGAGCTTAAAACCTTTTTCGGAACCTTATTTTCCTTTGTTTTTCATAAACCCGACGCAATATTTTGAAATAAATCCAGGCCGTCGATCTCTGCAGATCAACGGCCATCAGATCATCGCATCGCAAGTCCGCAAGGGTCCTTCCTTTTTCGTGTCTTTCAAAAACTACGATGTGATGAGCCCTTCTCCTCCGATCTTGCAATTAAATCTTAGCTGTTGAATCCACAAGAACCAATGGCCCAGATTCAATCACGCTCTGTCATAAGCCCTTCACCATCATGCCCACCGATTAAATCTCCACCGTTGATCTCTAAAACCAATCCAACGACCAGCACTTAATAGATCATCGAAAAATCAAAAAAACTTTATGTTTTGGCCTCTTCCTTTTCTCTGATGTGATCAAATCCCGACCGTTCATTCCGTCAGATCCGACGGTCCGCACTTCATCGCATTGCGCTCATTCATCTCATGATCCCTCTGACATCATCCTGCCGATTAAATCATAACCGTTGATCTCTCTTAGATCGAACGGTCCGCGCTCAATCACATTGGCACATTTCATTGCCCCTTTGCCTTTTCCTCCTGCCAATGCGATCCTGCGATCAAATCTCTGCCGTTGATAGTTTTAGATCGGACAGTCCGCATTACTCCCGCTCTTCAAACCCCGCCCTTCTCATTTCTCCCCATCGACAGATCTTGACCATCTATTCCCAAGATCCAACGGTCAAGATCTAAACCGCCATTGACCCCACCTACCTTTCCGCCCGCGTTGCTTTCCCTCCATCGCGTTTTATCCACGTCGTTAGATCTAGAGCCTATCATCCGACGACTGACATTCCATTTCGCAAAAATTTTGCGCCTACAGTTTAATGCCCAAAAAAAGTGCCAAACAGGCGGCTTTTAAAGGGACGTGTGTCAAGAAATGTATCATGTCACATTTCTTTGGGGAAATTTTTTTACCACCCAAATAAAATGCGAAAACCACTGTCGGTTTTCCGCCAAACCACTTTCCTCCGCAATGTTATTTTCCGCTTTAATCTCCACCGTTCATCATTTTGATTGAACGACTCTCATTGTATTCCACCTCCATTCACTTTTCACCCAGCCTTCCCCCAAACGACTTGATCGAGCAATCTTGGCCGTCGATTTTTTTAATCGAATGGCCCACGTTATATCTCGCCCCCATTTGTTTGCCTTCCATATATTCTCCCAAGCGACTGCATCGGATGATCACCACCGTGGATTTTTCTAATCCAACGGTCCACATTTGTCCTCATACCCAAACCTACATTGACCTGGTTAGTTGCTCTGCCATGATTTCCCCCCCATCGCTTGCATTCGCACTTCCTCCGCATCACTTCGAAACACTTGCACCAACCCTCGTAAGCAATTTAAACCATGAATTCGCAGGATTTAAATAATGTTTGTATGTTTTTATGCAGGTTTAGATGAAGTTAAAGTTAAATCCTCCTGCAGATGATTACAATGTTATTGGCCAAGGATGATGATCCTTACAGCCTTTTGATACATATTAAAGAGTTTCAAAGGGATAATTAAACGTTTTTAGGGAATTGATAAGTCATGATTATCGATTTTCTGAGCAGAAACTCCCATAAACCCTCTGCGCATCTGAAAACGTCAAACACAATCAAAAATCAGTTAATGAAAGGGTATCAGTGTCAAAGATGAAGATTATGGCTTAATCAAGCCTAAATGCAGATCCAAAGATAAATCACTAGGTTTATGAAACAGAAAATCAGATCCAGAAGATCTTGAATTCCACATCAGAGGGGCTAATTGAATCCCCAGCTACCAAAATTGCCACCTACAGCCTCTCTGCCTCAAAGGAATACCCGAATCAGATTTTAATCCGAAACATTAAGGCCAAAGATAGCTAAATAGTTATTACAAGCAAAAAAAATATCCCAACTATCAGTAGAAGTTATTATAAAGATAATAAGAGCCTTAAAGTGAATCTTTTTGCCCATTAAAGCCTAAAAAATAAAAAACAAAGTAAATGAAACAGAGTTGTAATTCAACGCATTTATGCCTTATGCCTTGCATGGTTTTCAAGGCTAGGAGTTGCATTTAGTGTAAAATTAATTACACTTCAACCCTAGGAACTCTTCCACCTCCTCATTTTCTTATAAAATCTACTTGAGGAGCACATTGTAAAGGGTTGGTTGGTCACTAATTGTAATACTGAAACTCTTTGAAATAATACATAGTTTGTTCGAAGTTGAAGAAGAAATTGAAGTCTTGGAAGCTTGATGGTGGTGTGACATGCTTGTTCTTGAGAAGGCTCTATCATTGGATTCATGAGCTTGGCTGTTGATGACGTATTCTAAACTATCTGTTGTTTTTCTTGTTTTCATTTTGTTCCATAAATTCTTACTACAGTAGGATGAAAAGTTTAGGCTAAGAAATGACTCCTGGAAGCACCTTAGACCTATTTATCCTTCACTGTTCTATGTTTTCTTCTACTGAGGTATTTTAGAGTCTTTAATCTCTCTCTTTAGTCCTCATGCTTGTTTATTTCTTAAATAGTTCAAATAGTTGGTTCCAACATGATTTATGGTTTTCCCTGCTTGTCTGTTGCCACTTGAAAGCTGTTTTTGAAGTCTCCCTTTGAAGTACCATTGTTTGTAGTTAGCCAAGGAGGTTTGTTTCGATCATACCCTTTGTCCCTACTCGAACAATTGTTTTAAAGGTCTTTATAATTGTAATCATGGATGTTTTTAGGTGTTCCCTCTTCTATGACTGCAATTATCAGTGAATCTTTTATGTTTCCTAAGTCCTTTGAAACAAAATCTTTGAGGAAATAGGATGTGCTCCCGAATCTTAGATTTCATTTTAAAAGTTGTCTTGAGGTCATTATTTGCTTAAAGTGTGGTTTGTAGAATTCATGGTTAGCCCTATCTATCGAATACCTCTTTATTGTTCAAGTTATGTTTTCAAGTTCCCTTTGTTGAGAATTCATTTTCTCTTTCCAAATCATTAATGTCCATCTCATTCACAAAACTAAAGGATCCTGTGGCCAAGTTATATTTTCCCTCTGATATCCCATATCCATTGATAAGTTTGTCATAAACCTCTTTTTGACTCCATTTTCCAATGAATCTAACACTTCTTCTTTCTGTTTATACTGCCTAGACCTTTCATGTTCTGCTATACTAATTCAACCAAACAAAACAACACTTGCATTCAATAACTAGTCTAAAATCATACTTAAAAGAAAACAAGACATACCTTTGAATTTTTTTTGAGAGATCCCTCTCTGAGAATAGGAGGACTAGATCCCGGAACTCTAAATATTGGTTCTGATGTTGCCTTGTCTTTTGGTTAGCCAATCTATCAAAACACAGGATCCCAACACTACCTTAGAAGGACATAGGGTAGACTAGGGTTTATAGGGAAAATGATATAAATGAAGGGATGAGGCTGTGTAGTGTATGGAGGTAGTATATAAACTGAAAATAGAGGTGTAGGGGAAAGAAAAATAAGGCTTTGAATAGCAATTCATCATTTGGAAACTAAAACCATGAAATGTAAACAAACCCTAGGAGAAGAAGTTTTTGACTTAATTTCTTGGTAAACAGTGCAAGGGAGGATATGAAATTCTTTGACTTACTTCTGGTAGAGGCTGGAGGTTGTAATGACTGAAGAGAATATTTGAAAAACCAATTTGGTAGCTGAATACCACTTCTTCAAAGCGCTGCCAGATGCACAAAACAATGGCTCCTTGTGCAACACCTTCAAGTTTTTGCCAGTGAGTGGTAAAAAACCGGTTTTTCTTGTCAATGGGAGAGGGGAGCTCCATGGTAGGAGGATAGAATAGTGAAAATGATTTTCTCTTTTGTCTTTTATAGCTTTCTTTGGAGTCATTTCATCAATGAGGTAGGATGGCCCACCTTATGAATCTCATTTTCTTTTTAGAACCTTGTAGCCTTAAAAAAATTTAATTGCAACTTTAGAATTTAGGAAATTATTACATAATAGAAATAATAAATTACATTTTGAAATCAAAGTTTATTGAACAAGCTTTCCGATTACCACTCCTCCAATTGCCTGATTTTATGCATGAAATGACAAATTTAGTGACCTTGAAATATTAATGACCTAATGGAGACACTGAACTGAATGAAATCATGATGGTGACGACTGGAATGATGATGTGATATTTGAATGATGATACACTCAGCTGAGTGATGACAAGGAGAAACATGTGAAAATTTAGGAAGGAGTGGAAATAATCCTAGACACACTAGCTAGTGACCAAATTTTTACTTGAAGACCTAATGAAATGACAAAAATTTGACTATAAGAACCTAACGAGACATGATAAGAGCCCATTTGATCACCGGTGACAGGCTGTACAGACTGACAATAACACTGTGTACTCTGGTTCCTTGAAAGCAAGTGGATACACCATGAAATTTAGATTCTTGTGTGAACTAGTTGATTGGCATCAATGTGAATTCCTTTGAGCACATACTCCTTAAAATTTGAATTTGGATCAAGGGGGAACAACTACAATAAATATTGCAGTATAGCTAGCCCATGGTTGGTTGGAGAGTTGAAGTCCCTCCCTTAGTTGCTAGTCATTCAAGATATATAGATAAGTGTATTACTTAATCATATCTGTGAATAATGTATGATGTTGTTATTGGAGAATTATATGTGATTGTTCTCATGATTTGAGGGAGAGTTCATATATCTATGATTGTTGATATGTTCATGAGTCACAAATTTATTTATATAGTCTTGTATGAATTCCTAACGGGCTTAGTTAAGTTATTATAATGTGTGTATTTCATTGTTGGAATGACCATGGTTATTTACTAATCAAGGCTATTGAATGTATTTATGATGCATTTCATGTTCATTCATTGGATATGATGTATTGTGTTCCACCTATCCTAGGGTGTAGCATGTTATTACTATGTTTAAAATGGAGAGCAATATTAGCCATGGTTTGGCTTGTCCAATTCCTGGTAAAAGACATATTCATAGCTTTATTGGATTGGAGCATGCCCATGGATGATGTTTGAATGTATGAGAGGAAATAAGGGTTTCATTTCTATAGAGGTTAGTTTTCTAAGTAACACTAGGATTCAAGGAA
The DNA here is from genome assembly GCA_034641835.2 of Pinus albicaulis. Taxonomy (NCBI): domain Eukaryota; kingdom Viridiplantae; phylum Streptophyta; class Pinopsida; order Pinales; family Pinaceae; genus Pinus; species Pinus albicaulis. The sequence goes on along the minus strand of CM076580.1, from coordinate 114,938,814 downwards.
GGCTTTAACTACATCCTTGAAATCCTTAAGTTCCTAAGTCTATGAATCACATGCGATGGGCTTGTATTTCAAGCCAAATAATCCTAGTTAGAATTGAGTAGAATTCATGAATTATATAAGGATTTCAATAAATATCGGGTTTATTTCTAATCGATAGGTTAACCAATTTTTTAATAATGGTTCTTATAAATACTTATCGATGTGTGGGCCAGACCAAGGTTGATGTGTGGTCTATTAGGAGGATGACACTATTGACGAGAGGTGTAAGGCCCGATGATAAATATTTTTTATTAACCAATGGGTAAATGCATATATGTCTTGTGGGAAAATAATATACACATTCCAGGGAACAAATATCTACCTCCATGGAAAGGGGAATTTTCCTATTTGAGATGGTAAGTTACATATCTCGACAAAGGGGACACATATTATATGTCCAGGGGAATATAGATATGCTCATCCTAAGAGATGGAGAATCTGTTCCTAGAAACAAAATGAGATGCATAGACAAGCGTGGAAGATTACCAATCGACCATACAATCTTATAACGTCAAATCATCGATTTACATGAAATGTCGGGACCCTATGGGACCATCGACTAGGCTAAGGTGGCAGAAAGCACGTAGGCCAGGTGAGGCTACATGTAAGTCACAACGAATTGATGGAGGATGTGGTCATGTGATGTGACACGTGTAAGGCATGAATGGATTTTTTTGGTGGAAAAGTGACAGGATTTTGGATGACACGTGCCGTTGTGAAGGAATGTTACATGGCAATGTGACACCACCATGAAATCAACATGACATCATCTAAACGCTATAAAAGTGGGTGACGTGGAAGCCTATGCTAACGTGGCACCTAAGTGACATGTGGCGGTGGTTTATGGTACCACTTGGCATCGGGGTACTACGTGGTGTTGAAAGGGAGTTGATGTGGCCAGAGCCACATCATCACGTAGCTTGGCTCCTCGGAGAATTTTTTTAGTGCACTTCATAAGTGAGGCACACATTAATGGATTTTGTGGAGAAAACATAAACCACAAGACGAGGACCGTTCTTGTTACTTAGCATAAAAATGTCTATTGCACTGTGGGAGTTTGGGAGTGGAGTACTCTGAAAGGTTGAAGTAGTGGCACAATAGTGTTGTGGCATTATGATGTGGTAGGCACCACGTTGGGCTACATATGAAGTGGTAGTGCCATGTGGGTACCACATGGTAGTAACTTGTTGATGTGGCAAGGGTTAATTGGATAAAATTTTAATGGGTATAACTTTCAATCTAGAGGTCATATTGATGGAAAATTTATATCGCGGAAAATATCTTGACGAGCTGAATGCGATGGCATTGTCCAAAGTGAGTTTTGAACACTTAGGGGAAGGAGAATTTTTGTAACCCCACTTCCATAATTAGACCATGGATGTTGGATTATATGAAAATAACACCTCCTATTAGGCTTGGGAATTCTAAGGGTTTGGAAGGGAGCATTACATAATCATATTTGATTGATTGCACTTGATGTATTGATTTTAGCGTAATTGTTGGTTTCAAATCCCATTTGATTGTTTTCATTAGATCCATTGATTTCAATGTACATGTTAATTTATAATCTAATGTAACTAGATGAATGATGTGTATTGCTCTCAAATTAATTAGATTAATATTGTGAATTAATTTCAATGTATGCACAAAGTAATTAATACTTATGTGTGTTGATTTTTGTATTATAGTACTCATCAAACTAGATCCACATTAAATAGAAATGAAAAAAACAAAGATTAAGTCGAAAGAGAAAGGCACAAGAAAATACAACTAAGGGTACATTGATTTCAATGTAGATGTTGATTTGTGATTTGATGTAAATAGATGGATGATGTGCATTATTTTCAAAGTAATCAAATTAATAGTGTGGATTGATTTCAGTGTATGCATAAGGTAATATTAAACAGGGTTATATAACTTAATAATTAATAATGTAAACGTATAGATATAATATCTAAGAGAGCCAACTATACTAACATGGATATGTAAAAATATTATATAATAGCATAGCATATAAATAACAACTCTAATATCAAATTTGGATTAATTAAATATAGATGATAATTCATAATCAAGCCTTTTAAATGTTGTAATCAAATTTCCACAAAATTTATTTGCACCATGACTTTGAAGATTGTTTTGTTGTCTAAGTCATTCAATTTCATATTTTACTAGTATATCTATATAAATTAAATGGGTGGTAAGTGTTGATAAACATCAAAATACTTATTTGGTAATACATCTTACAATGTTAATATTTAAAATAATCCTAAAAATTAACTAAATTATAACTTTATTTTAAATTATTATTTTTACTATGGTGAATCAATAATTCATTGGAGTAATCAAGGTGAGGCCCAAGATCAAACTAGTGGTTGCCACTATAACACCAATGACTTATCAAGAACTAAGAATTCACTAGGGTGGAGGAGCCTACTTTATAATATTACATAGAGGTTAAATTCCTACCATTTGCCTAATAATTATTAATTTTAGGAACTTGAGATGTATGGCGAAGTAAATGTTTTGATGCTTATTATAATTAAATTAAAATTATGAAAGCCCTATTCAAAATAGACATGACTATATACATACTTTTTCTTTAAATAATTAATAATAATAATTTCTCCTCCCATGGGATGTTATCCCATGACCTGGATTTAAAATCCCAACAAAGCACACCTTTTTCCCATTGTGATAAGGCTCAAGGACTAGGCTCCTCCATCCTAGTGAATTCTTAGCTCTTGCTAAGTCATTGGTGTTATAATGGCAACCACTAGGTTTGATGTTGGGCCTCACCTAGATTACTCCAATGAATTATTGATTCATCATAGTAAAAATAATAATTTAAAATAAAGTTATAACTTAGTTAATTTTATTTTAAATCTAAACATTGTAAGATGCATTACCAAATAATTATTTTGATGTTTATCAACATTTACCACCCATTTAATTTATATAGATGTATTAGTAAAATATGAAATTGAATGACTTAGACAACAAAACAATCTTCAAAATCATGATGCAAATAAATTTTGTAGAAATTTGATTACAACATTCAAAAATATTGATTACAAATTAGCATCTATATTTAATTAATCCAAATTTGATATTAGAGTTGTTATTTATATGCTATTATATAATATTTTTACATATCCACGCTAGTATAGTTGGTTCTCTTTGATATTATATTTGTACATTTACATTATTAATTATTAAGTTATATAACCTAGCTTAGTTGGTTGCGTCTCATGGTTGAGTTCTCTTGAACCACCTTAAAATTTTTCTATTAAGTTATGTACATTAGTTTATGTATTTATCAGTTTAGCTCTATCTTAAATCAAGATTTATCAAGTTGCATGTATTTCCCCAAGTCTTCAAATATGTTTCATCATACCATTTATCATGAAGAAATATTATGGGAAAAACTATGAGTTATCAAAAATCGAAACCCAAAAACAATCAACATTAAATTATTCATTTAATTTAATTTAATTTTTATTTTATTGAATCAAAATTTTTATGCTTACATTACAACATCTATCTCTTCTATATGGGCTAGAGCACCTCTCACTGGAAAAAAGTAATAATTTTATTATTATTTATATAAAATCATATTTTTGATTATTAAATTAATTTAATTTTTATTTTATTGAATCAAAAACTACATGCTTACATTACAACATCTATCTCTTCTACATTGGCTAGAGCACCTCTCACTCACAATTTTTTTTTTTTTTTTTAACTATTTATATAAAATCATATTTTTGAAATTAAATTATATTTAAAAACTTATATAATAAATAATAAATGTTTGAATCTCATTTTTAATATAATACTTCTTAACAAAATGCTCACCAATTAAAATGGTCTCACAGACTATAATGAATATTATTTTATTTTATAAAAATTAAATTTTAAATTTTATATAATCTAATATATTATACATTATAGAAATAGTTTTCCTTATATAGTTATTATGTTTTTCCTAACATACCAATTAGAATTTTATTGCCAAATTTTTATTTTACTATTTTCTAAAGGCATAGTCTAATTTATAAAGGAAATTACCTTTTCACAATAATTCAATAATACAATTTTAGGCAAGATTGTGATTTTTTGTTATTTAAAATACATTTTTGAATATATAAATGGATTTAACACCTTGAAAAACCTTGAGGTAATTGAACTCTATAGATTAAACAACTTAAACTCAAGTTTTTGAAAATCTTTGTCTAATTTTGATTAATATGAACCTGAAAAATATCATTTCAGCCTATGCATACAATCAAAAATTTGTGTGATGGATTTTTTATATAAAGGTTTTCTCACATAAAATATCAATATGATTACTACAAACAAAAAAAATTATTGCATCAAGAGACACTCTCGAACCCAAAATGAAAGAGATGTTGTAATATCATGTTATGTTATCTAAACATTTTGACTTGGTCAAATTACATTAAAAAACTAAATTATATATATATATATATATATATATATATATATATATATATATATATATATATATATCTTCGCTAAATTACATTAAAAAATAATAATAACTCCATCTTAAATATAAATTTAAGAAGCTCCAAGATTGGTAAAATCCCTTCATGTGCAAACCTTTCCTCAAGTTTTTCACTCAAAAAAGAGGTTTGCACCTTGAGGGATTTGATAGCTTGATATATAGTCAGATTAATATCTCCACTTAACATGTCAACTCAGTAGTCCTCAATATCTCCACTTAACATGTCAACTTAGTAGTCCTCAATATCTCCACTTAACAAGTGAATTTAGTAATCCTAAGTAATCCTATTTTGACTAGTTAACATAGATCTACACTAATCACATTAATATCTCCACTTAACCTGTCAACTTTGTAGTTTTTAATATATCCACTTAACATGTCAACTCAGTAGTCCTCAATATCTCCACTTAACAAGTGAATTCGGTAATCCACTTTTTGACTATTTTCGTGTTAGTCTAACATCCTTATGTCATTAATAATTTCAATATCAAATAATGATAAATATATGTTGAATTTACAATTTTCTAAAATGTATTATTTTTTTTTTAAAACATTTTGACTTCATGAAATTACATAAAAATAATAGTAAAAATTAATTAAAAAAAACATAAAATTAATAATTATATTTATAATTAATTATAATTAATAAATAAACCAACCTAGATCGATCTTACAAATCTCTTGAGATCCAAATCACTTTTAGCGTGAAAAGATATTTAATCCCTCTTGATCTGAAGTTAATATATATATCTAGTTTAAATTATATTTTTAAATATATAACTGAATTTACAATTTTGAAATATTTTTAAAGTATTTCGATTGTGCAAATACATTACTCAAATTTTTAATTATAACAAATCTTTGTTTAATTTAAATAAAATTAATTCAAAAAATATATTAAAAAATTCATTTTTTTTTTTTTAGATGTTATAAATTTTCGATTTTAAAATTTTATTTTGAAATATTTAAATATATTTAACACTTTAAAATATTTTAAAGTATTTAGATGATACAAATTATCCACTACAAAGTTATATATATATATATATATATATATATATATATATATATATATATATATATATATCTTCCTTCTTGATTGGGGTGACAAATGACATATCTAGTGATTTTATAAGGCCCCATCGTCCTCCCACATGTGATGCTTGGTGAGATGAAACATGCCCACATGCTTCTTTTGGCATTTAAGTATTGAGGCTTTTGGAGACGTAGAAAGTTAATTATGATAGGGTGAGCTGTGGCGAGCATTGTCATATAAGGAGGGGTATGGTACTACTGCGGGTAGAATTTTATGTCTATTTCTTTTTGCAGGGTGGCACACTGATGGTGCCATTCCATCTGAGCCAAACAATCACACATGCTAGAGAAATTTCAACTGGTGTTGGTGTTTTTGTTTTTGGAAATGAGAATTGAATGATTGTCTTTGAGTGGGTATGGGATATGGGACTGAAGGGGTGACCTAATGATGATGATGATGGTGTAGTCATTTCATGGAATTGGTAATGGAAAGACAGACAAGGAGAGGTGGTCAAATGACAATGCCCTTTTTACTCCTGCACTGTGGTAAGTATTAGTTTTTTGTGATTTAAAGCATGGGACTATTAGCTTGTCTTGTTGGATTTCACCTTTGGTGGGTAGGTTATGCCAATTTTGTTGGGTCCTATCTAGGAAGCTCATTGAGAAGACAAGGTTAGGGGATTTAGTGGTGGGATTTCAATTTAATCTCCAAGGTGTTGATAGTGGTGATTGGTGCGTTGATAGTGTTTGGAAGGAAATGTATCATTGCGTGTTCTGGGGTGTGGAGTGTTTCAATGGGGAGGTTATTTTTCCGCTAGTTGTGTCTGTGACTCTCAGAGTGTGCAGTTAGCTACCTAGAAGCTTAGAGGGGGAAGTGAAGAGGTGGTGAAAACCATGAGGTTTTGGGAGGTTGTTAGGTCCTTATAATACTAGTGTATCCCCCTTATTATTATTGTTAGTGTATCCCCCTATTGTTATTGTTGTGCCCCATAGAAGCCAACTATTGTTATTGTTGTGTCCTTATATTATATTTGTTATGTAGGCTCTAATTATATTGTGATCCCTTAGACTCCTATATATACCAATGAGGTCTTATCATTTGTATCATCCAAGAATTGTTCATTTATGTGATGTAAACGAGGTTTTCCCCTCAAAGAGTCTAATTTTGAAGTCATTTGTTTATCTTTTTCTTCCGGTTTATGATATGGTTGCATAACATTTTGTATCAGAGCTTTTTATTTTAGGGTTTCATCGCTTCAAACATGCCATATTGGAATTTTCACTATAAATTTGTTTCTATGGAGATTCAAAAGCTTGAATTTCGATCACATGGAGCTGAAATCGTGATGAACTTATAAAAATTTTAGATCTTGGTTCGTTATAGTTTTTGAGATATGGTGCAAAGAAGTTAGAGTTTTTGCATGCTCAAGAATTGTGTCTCAAACAAGTGACCTTGGAAAAATTGTCATAAATTTCTATACTAGAATCATATTTGAATTTTGTAAAAAAAACTGAAATTGCACATAATTTAGTTTTTCGTGTATCATTTTCAAGGCCGAAGGTTGAAATAGTGACATGTGGAATTCCTTACAAGTTCACTCTATTGACTAGTCTATAATCAGGTCATTGCAGGAGATTGGTGCTAAATTTATCTTGAAGAATCAAATTTTGATCTGACTTGTGGCATTGGAAAGAAGACTCATAGGGCTAAAACAAGATGAAAGTTTAGATCCTGGATGGTCATAATTGTAAAAATACAACAATTTCAATATCTATCTCCAAAAAATAAGCAAAAAGGTGTGTATATATTTTTTAATTTGTATAAATTTTGTTTGAAAAATAAATTTGAAGTATATATAGGAAGAAATGGAAGAAACCTCCAATATGACACATAAATAAGAGGAATAAATACGACATGATATATCAAAATTATAGGAAGAAGTGCAACAAATTTCACTCTCACAAAGAGCAACCAAAAATGAATCGGGAGTGACAAATGTGAAGATGGATGGTTTAGAGAAAAAAATAAAATGAGACATGGATGATTTAAAAGGGGACATGGGAGCTTTCAAAATAGACATGGAAGGTTTGAAGGAAGGTTTAAAAAAGTTGTTGCAAGCCTAAAATTTCCAGTGGTGACAAGGTAATTCATGAAAATCATGATGAGGAAACAACAAATATGAAATATGATTTTAGAGACTCCAATGTTGGGCTTAAGACCCACCACATTCCAAAGATCGATATGAGGAATTTTGATGGAGAGGATATAGTAACATGGATATTACAAATGGAGAAATATTTTGATCTACATGATGTGAAACACACACAAAAGGTACACATTGCATATTTATATTTAGAACAAAATTAGTTTGTATGGTTTTGATGGATTTGTTCTTGCAAACCACTTGTCACTTGATCAAATTTTACTGAGGAAATGATAGCACATTATGAGGATGCAAAGAGCAACACCTTCTTTATCCAATTGATAAATCTTAAACAAAAGGGTTCAATTACGAAGAAAATTGAGGATAAAATCTAACATGAGATTCACCCTTCAAAACCTGATTCATTGGAGAAGGCATTTAGGGTGGAAAGAAAAGTTGAAATAAAAATTATGGAAACAAGGAACTCTACCACTCACAACTATAAACATGGAAGCATTGTTGCTCCTAGCCATTCACAACTTACAAGGTTGACACCACAACAATTGGAGGAAAAAAGAGAAAAAGGGCTTTGTTACAATTGTGATAGAAAATACATTAAAGGTCATAAGTGTGTTGAGAATAAATTATTTTACATAGATTGTGAAGAGGAGGAATAAAAGGAGAAAGAAAATCAAAATAAGACGATATGCACCAGGAACCAACCTTAGAGAAGGAAGAAATGAATCCTACCATATATTGTAATGCATTGGTGGGGATTAACACTCCTCAAACTCTCAAGATATAATGATATATCAAGAAGAAAAAGGTAATAGTGTTGATTGATTCCGCTGTACCCTTAATTTTATTCATTGTAATATAGCCAATGAATTGAATTAATTATTGTATCTAGCACCTGAGTGCCAAGTGATGGTTGCAAATGGAGGAACTATAAATTTATTTGTAAAGTTCCATAATATCAAGATAACCATGGAAAAATATGTATTGAGTAGTCCAATGCTTTCCATTCCAATGGGTGGTGTTGATGTTGTAATAGGAGTCCAATGGTTACAATCTTTGGGGACGATAGGTTTTAATTTTCAAGAACTTTTCTTGATTTTTTTTGGGAATTAAAGTAAATTTAATTAAGGATACCATGGAGAAACTAGGGAATATAATAAGCTCTAATAGCATGAAAACATTTTGAAGAAATAACGGGGTGTAATTGCACAATTTTTCTCACTAGGGGTTCAAGCATTGAAAACATCTATTTCTCCATATCTCTAAAAAGTATTGGAAAAACATTCCAATGTATTTGAGATTCCCAAAGGCCTCCCACCTATTCATGATCATGATCATGCTATTCATTTGATTCCAGGAAGTGTTACTCCAAACATCATTCCTTACAGATATCCCTATGCCCAAAAGAGTTAAATTTAATGTATGGTTACAGAATTGATAGAGTCCAATATAATTCAACCTAGTCAAACTTCTTTCTCTTCTCCAGTAATATTGGTGCACAAGAATGATGGATCATTGCATATATATTTGAATGTTAGGGAGCTCAACAAGTCACTATTAAAGATAAATGTCCTATTCTTGCCATTGATGAATAGTTGGATGAATTACATGGAGAAATCTACTTCACCAAGTTGCATCTTCGTTTGGGATATCATAAAATTAGAATGAAGGCTAAAGACATTCCAACAAAATACATTAAGAACACATAAGGGTCATTATTTTTTTTTTGGTCATTCCCTTTGGCCTTACTAATGCACCTTCTATATTTCAAGGTTTGATGAATTCCATTTTCAAACCCTTAGAAAAATTGTGTTAGTATTTTTTGATGATATAGTAATCTACAAAAAGTATTGGAAGGATCATGTTCAACATGTTGACAGGGTGCTCAAAATATTGGAGGAGAAAGCAACCTTGAGTATTTCTTGGGTTGACAGGGTATTATCACAAGTTTTTTAATAATTATGGGAGAATAGGAACACCTCTAACAACATTACTAAATAAATATGCATTTTCTTGGACTCAAAAAGAAACTAAGGCCTTTGAACATCTTAAAGATGTAATTTGTCAAGCATTGGTCTTAGCTACATTAGACTTCACAAAAACTTTTATTGTAGAATGTAATTCCTCAAGAAATGGAATTGGTGTCGTTTTAATGCAAGAAGGAAGACCCATTTATTTTGAAAGTCATCCAATCAAAGGTAAATATTTACACAAACCTATTTATGAGAAGGAAATGTTGGAAATACTACATGCACTAAACAAGTGGTGACCTTACCTAATGAGAAGACACTTCAAGGTAAAAATAGATCATGATAGTCTTAAATAATTTTTGGAACAAATACGATATTCAAAAGAGAAAAAAAAATGGGTCACAAAGATGTTGGGTTATGACTTTGAAATCATCTACAAAAAAGGGAAGCAAAATGTTGTTGCAGACACACTCTGAAGAAAGGATGAGGATGTAGAAGCATTGTTTTGTGTCATTTCTATTATCCAACCTGATTGGATAAACGAAGTAAGGGATGAATGTAAGAATGCTGAAGAGGTGTGGACACTCATTCAAAATTTGCACCAAGATCCCTTCAAAAGTTGCACCAAGATCCCAGTACATATGATACATTTAGCTGGAAAAATGATTCATTATGGTACAAAGATCATTTATATCTTTGTAAGAATTCCCAACTCAAACAAAATATTCTTTTGGAATTGCACACCTCCCTCTTAGGAGGACACTCAATATTTTTAAAAACTTAACATAGGGTCTAGAAGGATTTTTTTTGGGATGGCCTTAAATCTTATATTCAGAAGTTTGTGGTAGAATTTTTGGTTTGCCAAAAAGATAAAGTTGAGACAATTAGGATCCTGATTCTGTTACAACATTTATCCATTTTAAGTCAGCATTGAGAGGAGCTCTCAATGGATTTTATCATAGGTTTACCCAAGTCTGAAGGAAAGAGTATCATCATGGTGGTAGTTGATAGAATTACCAAGTATGCACACTTTTATGCATTATATCATCCTTTTAAATCTAGTATAGATGCTACTGTATTTAACAAATTTACTGATCAAATGGGAACTATTACTTCAAAACGAGAAATCTAGCCCAAGAAACTAAAAAAACATGAAAAAACACCCCAAAACGAAAAGTGTGTATTCTAGAATGCAAATTTTTTTAGGGTCAAATTTCAATAATTTTTAAAATTATGCTAAAAACCAAATTTTTTATTGAAAAAAGGATTGAAAAAACACCCTTGAAACAAATAGTGTGTATGCTGGAATAACAAAAAAAAAAAAAAAAACTGGGTCACCGTTTTAACACCTTTTAACAATGGAATTAAAGATAAAATATTAGGTCTTTGAAAAATCGTAAAATTACAACAATTTTGATACATGATGTTAAAGATAAAAATTTCATGTCTGAAATCCTTATAATTTCAAACAATTTTCATCCTTCTTGTTAAAGATAACATATCTTGACTCCAAAAAACCCTAAAGTTGTAATTGTTTTCAAACATAACATTAAAGATAAAATATCATAGCACAAAAAAACCTTAATATTTTGACAAGTTTTCAACCATGGTTTTATAAATCTTAAGTTTTTAACATATTTGAACCATGTAATTATGGGAAAATTATATGACAAACATTTTTAAAAAATGATCAAGTAAATGAAATATTTATTATTCCAAGAGTAATTTTTATTTTAAAGGCTAAAAATATATCTCTTTTAAAATCTTAGCGTAAAACAACTTATCTAATTGCAACCAAAACCTATAAATCAACAATCAAAACGAACTGTCCCCTTTCAATGAGGCATACAATTTTCAAAAAAATTAAAATTATCTTATCTCAAATTTTAACAATAAATAATATCATGGAAATATCACTGCATAATTTAAAAATTCAACATTAATTTCTAATATTTTTTTTAATTTTAATCAAAATATCAACTTTGGTATATTGAATAAAACATAAATTATTTTTGTAATTCATTGTTGCACTGTGGATATTCTAAAGAGATGAATTATTCATAATTAAAACATATAATCCAAAAAACATAGAAATGAATCATAACGTCATGTAAGATCATATGGAAGTAAAAATATGTATTTCAAGCTACCATGTAAACATCAATTGCATAAAAATGTCTTCGAAATTTATTCAAAATCATTCATAGGTTCTAGAACACCATCATAACCTACATCTTTAGATGAATGACTGAATATAGATGCAGATGATCCATATTCTTATCTTCCATCAACTAGTGCTCCATCTTAGTCAACATGCATTCCCACCATTTTAGGTTTCAAAAGTCTTCTAGATCTATGACTAGATTTAGCAGACTCCCATGTCAACACTATTTCTTCTGGTAGAAATTTATTCAAAATATTTATGGTCTTCAAGCAAATAGTTTCTCTCTTTGTCAAATTGAAGTCATACCAAAGTATGCCAAAATCCTCCAATTTTAAGAGGTCCGTGTGGTGACGATTTATATTTGTGCCTTTTCTTTTTCTCTTTCTGCCAATTTTTTTATCAACTACCATCTCTGTCTTATACACGCCATTGAATGGGTGGGTATTTGTGGCATACCAAAGTACTTCAACAATGGTAATATCTTCATGTTGTTTAATGGCCTTTATAACCTTGGAAACTCAGAATGGATAGCCAAGTGGATATCCACTTGCTAAAACTGCTACCATGCAACCCTCCTTAACATCCTGCATAAAACCCCTGTAAATGTCTTCCATGGCTTCACGTTGTGCATGTGATATTCTAGAACCAATATAATTTTCTCTTTCCTCTACCTGTGGAGAATTAAAAATACCTTGAGACTGTTGTTATTCAATAATGTGTCTTTCCTCATGTTCATTTGGCATATTTTGTGGCCAAATAAATGGATTCTTCAAAATCATATCCTCATTTATTGATATTGAAATCATATCACTTTGATTATTGAAAAAATAATCCCACCAAATTGAATTAAAAACATCAAAGTAATCATATGTATCTCTAATATATCTTTTAATTTCTTCCAAACATTCAGAATAATTTATATCTCTCTCATTCCTTCGTGCATTATGGAGTTCAACAACTGATTATAATAACAATGTATTTGATGTAAATATTAGATGCTCTGGAATGAACTTCAAACATACTAAACTTGATGACAACCCCCATTCTACAGTAGTTGAATACTTCTTGCCCCATATAAGTGTTATCCCATCAATTTTTATGATACAAAATTGTTGTTGGAAGCTAATGCCATTAAGTTTTTCAATGCATTTATCCTCACCATGTGATCCTAGAATAAACCTTTGCATGTCAATAGTTTCTTCTAACACATGAAAAACATGATCTGGAATATATGGTTTCTTAATACATTAAATTAATGATGGAAGGCTCCCAACATCTTTCCTCCTCAATGTTATTGAAAAATGACTGAACATTTGATCAATATGGTCATGAGTATGCCCAACAAGAAGTAAACCAACCTTTATCTTTTTAAAAATTCCCAATTCAGTGAGCATGTTTAGATACTAAAAAAGAACTTGATTTTTGTTTTCATGACATGTGTTGTCTAATTGTACATACATAACTTCAGGAAGAATACCAGACCAATGAGTAACCACATCATTGATTATAGTTATAGTCGTATTTGCATCATTATGAATATTTGGAGCTATGAAGTAAACCTTTGGCAACATATTCCCATTAAAGACCATACAACCAACCAAGTGAAAATGAATAAAAATTTCCTCCTGTAATTTTTTTGGTGTGTGGAAAAAATGTGGTAGAAGTGTTTTATTTTGGTCCATACCATCAATTATCAAACCCAAATTTTTTTTTGGATTATCATAACACTTTTTTTGATGTTTATACAATTTTTATCTTTCACTTATTTTCTAATTGCGATGCTCTTGAAGTGCTTTGACAATGGAATCTGCACATAAAATAAAAGAAACCTATTAATAAATGTATTTTCATAGTTGATAACTATCCAATATTTTGTTGAAAATGCAGCAAGATGATGGAGCTTAGTGAAATGAAGTCGCCTTCACTAAGTGGGCCCGCAGGCAAATTATGGCGCAATGTCTATTTTTAGACATATGGAGCATGGTCCAGGGGTTGCAATATGTTATTCTTGGAGTATTGGTCATGTTGGTAAAAATAGATGGACCTCTATTTTTTTTGACCTATAGGTCGATGTCTATTTTTAGACTGCCTATCCTAAAAGTAGGGAAGTCAAATATTATTTACCCTTAATAATATTTGGACTATAAACTTCAGTTTACTCTCTTGGAGCACTTCAGTTCGAGCCTTGGAAGTGGCTCATGCATCTGACAGAGGAATTACGCTATTCCCAAGGGTTTGGTGAGCACATGCATGGTTGACTTCAGTTAGGACTTCAGTGGCAGAAGTTTGGTGGAGTTAATGAGACAGATGGTGGAGTTGTGTTCGGTTTAACTTAGTTGAACTGGTTGAGATTAGTTTAACTAGCTAATCAACTAGTTATGAGTGGAGTGAATTAAATATTATTTAATTCATTAATTAGTAACTCATTATTCAACCCAAGAACACATCAGTTCACTACAGTGCATGGACAGTTCAGTGGAGACCAGTGAAAGAGGTAGATGAAAGGGTGGAGTTAGCTATCAGTGGCGACATCAGTTGTGCATGAGATTTGCACCACACTTGGAGGAATTTCCCATGATGATTGCACTGTCAAGCCAAGGAGATTCGAACCTTGGATCTCTATTTAGACAAGCCATGATTGCGCAATAGAGGCAAGGCAATTAGTGGTGAGTTTTGAACCAGTAACCTGTTCAAAACCAAGCTAGTTTGTGTGTAACTTCATGAGATAGTACTGAGTACTTGTGAGGAGTATTGTACTGATTTTGTTACATGATTTATCCATTATAATATACACAATAGCTATGGGGTTTTCAACTATAAGCTTTCCCCATACATACTGTGTTAATGTGTATGATGAATTGATGTGCTATCGCTTGTTTTATTTCCGCATGTGTGATGATCTGAGTGGAAGAGATTATGTGTTGCATATAAATTCGAATTGTATGTGATCAAGATAGTCTCGGTGGATAATTAATCATTATTCAGCAAATTTCTACATGGTATTGGAGCTATTGAAGCAAAGATTGATCATCACAGTGATTACAAACTTATTTCGGGAGACAGAGTCTGCATGCGAGCCAGGTAGCCTCCGGATCCATCCTTTCTTTGAAAGGTGATATATCCAGTAAACGCCCCTTGCAGTCAATCTATGTGCTAGAAATAATTTGCTCTCACAGATATAGAGTGGTTGAGCTTTGAGGTGGAATTCGAATTTGTTAGGTCCCTATACCACTAGTGTAGCCCCTTAGTATGTTAGTGTAGCCCCCCTTATTGTTATTATTGTACCCTTGTAACCCCCATTTTGTTATTATTGTGCCCTTAAATTATTATTTTTAGGTCGGCTAGGATTACATTGTGGCCCACCAGGATTACATTATGGCCCCATGGACTCCTATATATAGAAAGGAGGTTTTGTAAATTGTATCATCCAAGAATTGTTCATTTATGTAATGTATTGGAGGTTTCCCCCTCGAAGTGGCTTATTTCTAAGGCGTTGATATCTTTTTCTTCTATTTTTGGAGCTGGTTACACAACATTTGGTATCAGAGCTTTGGATTCTAGGGTTTCGCTGCTCCAAACAGGTCATCGTGGCATTTTCGCTATAATTTTTTTTCTACGAAGCTTCAGAAGCTGAAATTTTTAGGGTGCGAAGCTGAAATCTTGAGGAAGTTAACCATGGTGATTGCTCTAAGGAGTGATAACGATGGTGAATTCATCTCGGATGAATTCAAGGAGTTCTGCAGCGCAGAAGGGATTCGGAGAGAGCTCATCGCACCCCATAACCCACAGCAGAACGGGGTGGCTGAGCGGAAGAACAGAACGATCGTGGGTGTTGCACGGGCGATGTTGCATGATCAGGGCCTACCCCTTTACTTGTGGGCTAAGGCATGCAATACAACAGTGTATGTGCAGAACCATTGTCCTCACAAGGTTCTTGGCATGAGTACACCGGAGGAGGCTTATTCTGGCAAGAGGCCTGATATTTCCCATTTGCGGATTTTTGGTTCTCCTGTCCACATGCATGTGACGAAGGATGCGAGAAGGAAGCTGGATCCAACTGCTGAGGTTGGAATATTTGTGGGGTACACTGATACACCTCACAACTATCGGGTGTATTTATCAGACAGTCGAAAGACTGTTGTGCGACGGGATATAAAATTTCAGGAGGAGAAAGCCATGCAGTGTTCGCTTGAGAGGGAGCTACACTTGCATGCAGATGAGGAGCTGTTAGTTCCCAAGGAGGAGCTTCCGGATGTGGATCAGCCACAAGAGGAGGTTCAGGAGGTGGAAGAAACCACCCATGTAGCGCCAACCATCAGAGGGCGCATGCGCACTACAGAAGCTGAGCGACTGGCTCGGGATGCAGAGAAGGTTGTAGGACCACCTACAGCACAGCGCAGACAGAGACAGTCACCGGATCGGTACACTGGATACATGGCTCTTGTGAGTCAATGTGCTGTGACGGAGCCATCCTCTTTTGAGGAAGATGTGGAGGAACCCGCATGGGTTGATGCCATGATCGAAGAATATGATTCGATCATCAGGAGCAGTGCATGGGAGATTGTCCCAAGACCGGTTGGGAAATCAGTGGTGGGTTCGCGATGGATCTACAAGGTGAAGCAGGCGGCTGACGGGAGTGTGGAGAAGTACAAGGCGAGATTTGTCGCCCGTGGCTTCTCACAGATCGAGGGGATTGACTATGAGGAGACTTTTGCACCTGTCGCAAGGTACTCTTCCATAAGGACGATCCTTGCTCTCTCAGCGCAGATGGGGTGGCACATTCATCAGATGGATGTGAAGACTGCGTTCCTCAATGGAGTTATTGAGGAGGAGGTGTACATAGAGCAGCCTGAAGGTTTTGAGATCTTCAGCAGTGAGTCGCATGTGTGCCGACTCAAGAGAGCACTGTACGGGTTGAAGCAAGCACCTCATGCTTGGTACACTCGGATAGACAGCTACTTCACCGGGCTTGGATTCTCCAAGAGTGAGGCGGATCCAAACCTGTACCAGATTGTGGTGGAGGGGAAGCTGTTGATCATCGTACCGTATGTAGATGATCTGATTTTGACTGGCGATGAGCAGTTGATACTTTCATGCAAGGAGGATCTTGCACGAGAGTTTGAGATGAAGGACTTGGGCATCCTTCATTATTTCCTCGGATTGGAGATTTGGCAGCGCAGTGGAGGACTGTTTGTTTCTCAGGGCAAGTATGCCCGGGAGATTCTGGAGAGGTTCAACATGCAAGGCTGCAAGCCTGTTGACACTCCTCTTCCTGGTGGTTGGAGGAAGGAGGATGTTACTTCAGCAGAGGTAGTGGATGCCACTGTCTATCGACAGTTGGTGGGGTCGCTTATGTATCTGGTCAATACACGACCCGATATATGCTATGCAGTTAACCAGCTTTCGCAAGTTATGGTTAAGCCTACCAAGCTCTTTTGGAAGGCGGGCAAGCATGTATTGCGCTATATCAGAGGCACATCGGGATATGGTCTATGGTACAGACAGGAGGATGGAGTGAAGCTTTCTGGCTTCACTGATGCAGATTGGGCAGGGAGCCCAACGGACCGGAAGAGCACTTCTGGAGGAGTTTTCAGCATTGGGTCGACAGTAGTTTCCTGGTACAGCAGGAAGCAGAGATCCGTGGCACTCAGTTCAGCAGAGGCCGAGTACATGGCAGCAAGCTTGGCTGCATGCGAGGCTATTTGGATGAGGAAGATCCTCGTTGGATTGTTCGGGTTGCACTTGGAGCCTACTGTGATTTATTGTGATAACCAGAGTTGCATTAAACTCTCGACTAATCCAGTATTTCATGATAGATCCAAACACATCGTATACACTGTGCACCATCACATTCGAGATTGTGTTCAGCGCCACAATCATGATGCTTTCACATGTATGCGCAGGACCAGGGGATGCCTTCATCCTCGACTGGCTGCGCTCGTCCAGAGCAAGTTCAAATCGCGCAGGTAGGACAGGGGTTGGCAAGATTTCCCACATTTCCCAGTCGAGAGGGAGCATGGAAAATGCAAAGAAGATGACGGAGCTAGTGAAATGAAGTTGCCTTCACTAAGTGCTCAGCAAATTCCGGTTAAAAGTTCATTTTTAGACTATGTCTATTTTTAGACACATGATATGGGTCCGTGTCATGTGATGTTATTCTTGGAGCATTGGTCATGTTGGTAAAAAATAGATGGGACTCTATTTTTGTGACCTATAGGTCGATAGGTCGATGTCTATTTTTAGACCGCCTATCCTAAAAATAGGGAAGTCAAATATTATTTACCCTTAATAATATTTGGACTCTAAACAACAGTTTACTCTCTTGGAGCACTTCAGTTCGAGCTACAGAAGTGGCTCATGCATTTGACAGAGGAATTACGCTATTCCCAAGGGTTTGATGGCATCATGCATGGTTGACTTCAGTTAGGACTTCAGTGGCAGAATTTTGGTGGAGTTAATGAGACAGCTAGTGGAGTTGTGTTCTGTTTATTTTAGTTGAACTAGTTGAGATTAGTTTAACTAGCTAATCAATTAGTTATGAGAGGAGTGAATTAAATATTATTTAATTCATTAATTAGTAACTCATTATTCAACTCAAGAACACATCAGTTCACTACAGTGCATGATCAGTTCAGTGGAGACAAGTGAAAGAGGTAGATGAAAGGGTGGAGTTAGCTATCAGTGGCGACATCAGTTGTGCATGAGATTTGCACCACACTTGGAGGAATTTCTGATGATGATTGCGCCGAAAGCATGGATGATCCCATGATGATTGCGCCGCCAAGCCAAGGAGATTCGAACCTTGGATCTCTATATAGACAGGCCTGGATTGCGCAATAGAGGCAAGGCAATTAGTGGTGAGTTTTGAACCAGTAACCCGTTCAAAACCAAGCTAGTTTGTGTGTAACTTTATGAGAAAGTACTGAGTACTTGTGAGGAGTATTGTACTGAGTTTGTTACATGATTTCTCCATTATAATATACACAATAGCTGCGGGGTTTTCAGCTATAAGCTTTCCCCATACATACTGTGTTAATGTGTATGATGAATTGATGTGCCATCGCTTGTTTTATTTCCGCATGTGTGATGATCTGAGTGGAAGAGATTATGTGTTGCATATAAATTCGAATTGTATGTGATCAGGATAGTCTCGGTGTATAATTAATGGCTATTTAGAAATTTTTTTATACATTCTAGAAAATGTTTTTTATGAACGGTGACACCTTTGCTCCCTGACATTTATCCTTTTTTTAGTAGGAGAAAAGCAGACAAAATCAGTGATAAGTCCGTCAACCCTGTTTCTTTAGGAGTACACACACACATTTTTTTCTAGTATTTTTTGTCCCTATAGCCTGTCTGTACCATCTTAAACAAACAGAATAAAATGAGCAAGAGTACAAACACAAATGTATAAAACATAGAGATTTTCTGAACTGTAAATTAATGACCATTGATTTTTCATTATATTCCTTTTAGTGTTACAACACATATATATACATGCCGAAGCATACATAAACCCCAATCCATTAACCCTATATTAGAACATAACCATAGTTCCCTTGACCGGATCTACAAAATAATAGGGGCCGAAAACCATCGTACCTCAAAACCATGTGCAAACCCATGAACAAAACCATGGGCGGATCCGCCCACCAGAAAATAAGGACCAAAAAAATTTTCCAGGGCGCTACCCCGGACCCCGAAAGGGTGGGCTACCGCCCCACCTGTGACCCCCCTAATTTTTTGCCCAACACAACATACAGGGGGGGTTATCACCCCCCCGTGCATGATTAGTCGTGGAAAGAATATAACACATACCCAACATTCTCCCACTTGTTGTTTTCTTTCCATAAAGGCCATGGAGTACCGAATCAATAGCCCGCCTTTGCAACACCCATTGTTTCTCTACACCAAGAAAACTTCTGAGTGCTCACAGACTTTGTCAATGCATCTGCAACATTCTTCAAAGTGTCCACCTTTACCAGCAACACCCTTTTAGCCTCAACCATATCTCTAACAAAGTGATATTGAACATCAATGTGCTTTGTCTTTGAATGGTAAGCAAGGTTCTTAGCCAAGAAAATTGCACTTTAGCTATCACAATCTATCCTTATAGCTTGCTGTACCAACCCCATACTTGAACACAATCTCTGCAACCAAACTGCTTCCTTGCTTGCATGAGTGGCTGCTATGTATTCTGCCTCTGTAGTTGAAAGAGCCACTATAGACCGCGCCTGGCCCACCAACTGACCTGGCTCAAAATAGGCTAAACACACCACTTTGAGATTCTCTTTGTCTACCTCCACCTCCAGTTCAGCAGCCTAATAAAATACAGATACTTAACCTTCAACATGGTCTCTTCCCTGGTAGCACAAGCCCTAATCACCAGTGCCACGTAAATATCTGAAAACCCGCTTCACTGTTGTCCAATTCTCCTTCCCTAGTTTTGACATAAACCTGCTCAATACTCCCATTGCATGTGCAATGTCTGGTCTAGTACAGACCATTACATACGTCAGGCTACCCACTGCATTTGCATATGGAACATGGGACATATCCTCCTCTTCTTCTTGTGTCTTGGGACACTGTTCAGCAGACAGCTTTATACCTATAGGAATCAGAGCATTCATCGGTTTAATATCCTGCATATTGAACCTCTGCAATATAGTCTTGACATACTTCCTTTGGTTTAACCAGAGCTTCCTCTTTGCCCGATATCTCTTAATTTCCATGCCCAAAATATAGTTTGCAACACCAAGATCCTTCATGTCGAATTTGGAGAATAGCTGGGTCTTTAAAGCTTGGATAATTTCTTTGTCATTTCCAATCAACAATATATCATCCACATATAAGACCAAATAAATAACGTGGTCACCAATTAATTTAAAATAAACGCAGTGATCCTCCTTGCTTCTAGTGAAGCCAAGTCCCCGTATATAGGTATCAAATTTCTGATACCACATCCTTGGTGACTGTTTTAACCCATACAGAGACTTCTTTAACCTGCATACCAGTTATTTCTTCCCCTTCACCATAAATCCTTCAAGTTGTTTCATGTAGATCTCCTCTTCCATATCCCCATGAAGAAATTTTGTCTTCACATCCATTTGTTCTACCTCAAAATCAAATACAGTAGCAACAGATAAAAGTAATCTAATAGAAGTAACTTTGGCAACAGGAGAAAAAATATCACCAAAATCAATTCCTCGCACTTGGGAATAACCTTTTGCTACCAACTGAGCTTTGTATTTCTCCACCTTGCCTTCTACATTCATCTTCTTCTTAAACACCCATTTTCTCCCGATGGGCTTCCTTCCAGCCGACAATTCCACCAGATCCCATGCCTCATTTTTATGCAAGGATGCCATTTCATCAACCATGGCCTCCTTCCAGAGTTTTCCATCCTCTGAATATACTACATCCGTGATAGTTATGGGATCATCATCAGTTATAGTTAAAGAAAAATTTGAACAGAAAGCAAATGGAATATACCTTTCTAGTTTTCTTCTTTCCCGAGTTGATATTCTCACAGGTGGAGTTTGTGGCTCTTCTTCTTCTGAGTCTTCTTCTGTTATAGAGTCTGATTCATCCTCCTTTAGCTCAAACTCTATCTTCTCAGGTTCCTTTGGTAGGAATTGTAGAAATTTGAATAATAGCTGAATTATTCACTGAGATTATCCTGATTACACACTATTTAAGCTTCATGAATAATACATAACCTCTTATACAATTCATCATCAATATGCGGAAATAGAAGCAGTCACATGCGCACATTAAAACATAATCAAGCACACATATCAACACAGTATGTAATGGGGAAAGAAATAGCTGAAAACCCCCAACTGTCTGTATATTATAATGATAGAGAACATGTAACAGTACATAGCAAAAATCTCTCACAGCTCTTAGCACTATCTCACATGCTACACACAAACTAGCACGGAAGATGAACAAGTCACAGGTTCAAATCTCCTCCACAAGTCTGCCTGCCTCTACTGCGCAATCCAAGATGAGTAATGATGAGATCCAAGTTCAAATCCTGTTTCTGCTTCAAATCGCGCAATCCTCATTGGAAATTCTATCAATGTGTATGCAAATCATGCATGTACCCCACTCACAACTGATAGCCACACTCACCTTTTCACCCACCTCTAACACTGGTCTCCACTGAACTGTCCATGCATTGCAGTTAACTGATGTATTCTTTAGTTGATTTATGAGTTAATAATTAGTGAATTAATTAATAATTAATTCATACCACTCATCACTAGTGTATTTATCAGTTAGACTAAATACAACTAGTTCAACTAAGTTAAACCGAACACAACTCCACCAACTGTCTCATCAACTCCACTAAACTCTGCCACATGAGTTCTAACTGAAGTCAACCATGCAATAGCTCAACTAACCCTTAGGAAAAGTGTATTTCCTTCTGTCAGCTGCATGTGCCACATCCAAGCATCAAAATGAAGTGCTCCAAGAGGATAAGATAATGTTTATAGTCTAAATATTATTAAGGGTTAATAATATTCGACTATTCTATTTTTAGCCCGGCAGTCTAAAAATAGAAACCGCCCAATTTCTAAAAATAGAGGTCCATCTATTTTTACCAACTCGACCAATCATCCATAAATATCATCCTGCAACTCATAGACCATGATCCCTATTTCTAAAAATAGACATAGTCTAAAAATAGACTTTGCGCCAAAAATAGCCTGCGGGCCCACTTAGTGAAGGTGACTTCATTTCACTAAGCTCCATCATCTTGTTGCATTTTCAACACTCCCTCTCAACAAGATATGAATTATCTGCAACCCCTATCCTACCTTTGTGGTATTCTAATTTTCTCCTGGTGAGCGCCTTCGTCAAGATATCAACATCCTGATCCTTCGTGGGAATATATGAAAGTAACATGATTCTACGCTGCACACAATCTCTGATATGATGGTACCTGATGTCGATGTGTTTGGATCTATCACGAAATAATGGATTAGCCGAGAGTTTAATGCAAATTTGGTTATCACAATAAATCACAGTAGGCTCCAAGAGTGACCCGAACAATCCGACCAGGATCTTCCTCATCCATATCGCCTCGCATGCAGCCAAGCTTGCTGCCATATACTCAGCCTCTGCTGAACTGAGTGCCACGGATCTCTGCTTCCTGTTGTACCAAGAAACTGCTGTCGACCTGATACTAAAGATCCCTCTAGATGTGCTCTTTCTGTCCGTTGGGCTCCCTGCCCAATCTGCATCCGTGAAGCCACATAGCTTCACCCCATCCTCCTGTTTGTACCACAAGCCATATCCCGATGTGCCTCTAAGATAACGCAATACATGCTTGCCTGCCTTCCAGAAGAGCTTGGTAGGCTTAACCATAGCTTGCGAAAGCTGGTTAACAACATAGCATATATCGGGTCATGTATTGACCAGATACATAAGTGACCCCACCAACTGTCGATAAACAGTGGCATCCACTACCTCCACTGAAGTAGCATACTCCTTCCTCCAACCTCTAGGAAGAGGAGTATCAACATGCTTACAGCCATGCATGTTGAACTTATCCAGTATCTCCCGGGCATACTTACCCTGAGAAACAAAGAGTCCACCACTGCGCTGCTAAATTTACAATCCCAGGAAATAATGAAGGAGGCCCAAATCCTTCATCTCAAACTCTCTACATATAGTACAATGATCAGAAACTTCCCCTCCACCACAATCTGGTACAGGTTAGGATCCGCCTCACTCTTGGAGAATCCAAGTTCGATGAAATAACTGTCTATCCGTGTGTACCAAGCACGAGGTGCTTGCTTCAACCCGTACAGTTCTCTCTTGAGTCTGCACACATACGACTCACTGCTGAAGATTTTGAAACCTTCGGGCTGCTCTATGTACACCTCCTCCTAAATGACTTCGTTGAGGAACACAGTCTTCACATCCATCTGATGGATGTGCCACCCCATCTGCGCTGAGAGAGCTAGGATCGTTCGTATGAAAGAATACCTTGCGACAGGTGCAAAGGTCTCCTCATAATCGATCCCCTCTATTTGTGAGAAGCCTCGGGCAACAAATCTTGCCTTGTACTTCTCCACACTTCCGTCAGCCGCTTGCTTCACTTTGTAGATCCATCTCGAACCCACCACTGATTTCCCCTCCGGTCTTGGGACAATCTCCCATGCACTATTTCTGACAATCAAATCATACTCTTCCACCATGGCATCTACCCATGCGGGGTCCTCCACAGCTTCCTCAAAAGAGGATGGCTCTGTCACGACACATTTGCTCACAAGAGCCATGTATCTAGTGTACGTCCGTTATTTGTCTCTGTCTCGTTGTCTTTTGTGGGGTATACAACCTTCTCTGCATCTTGATCCGGTCGCTCAGCTTCTGTAGTGCACTTCCGCCCGTTGATGGTTGGCGCTGCATGAGTGGTCTCTTCCACTCCATGAACCTCCTCTTGTGGCTGATCCACATCCTGAGGCTCATCCTTAGGAACTAATAGCTCCTCATCTGCATGCAAGTGTGGCTCCCTCTCAAGCGAACACTTCATGGATTTCTCCTCCTGAAATTTGATATCCCGTCGCACAACAGTCTTGCGACTATCTGGAAAATACACACGATAGTTGTGGGGCGTATCAGTGTACCCCACAAATATCCCAACCTCTACGGTCGGATCCAGCTTCTTTCTGGCGTCCTTCGTCACATGCATGTAGACAGGTGAGCCAAAAATCCTCAAATGAGAAATGTCAGGCCTCTTGCCAGAAAACGCCTCCTCTGGTGTACTCATGCCAAGTATCTTGTGAGGACAATGGTTCTGCACATACACTGCAGTATTTCATGCCTCAGCCCACAAGTGAAGGGGTAGGCCCTGATCATGCAACATCGCCCGTGCAGCACCCACGATCGTTCTGTTCTTCCGCTCAACAACCCCGTTCTGCTGTGGGTTATGGGGTGCTATGAGCTCTCTCCGAATTCCTTCTGCGCTGCAAAAGTCCTTGAATTCAACAGAGATGAATTCACCACAATTGTCACTCCTAAGAGCCTTCACATGCTTCCCCGATTCCTTCTCAACCGGTGCCTTGAACTCACAGAACTTTGAGTATGTCTCGCTCTTCTTCTGCATGAAGAAGATCCAGCACTTCCGAGAAAAATCATCAACAAAGATCACATAGTACTTGTGCTTTGTTGTCGAAGCTACTGAGAAAGGTCCACACACGTCTGTGTGAATTCTCTCAAGGATCGTCGTGGCGCGACTATCCTTCTCGTGAAAGGTGGCTTTCACAAATTTTCCCAGGGTACACCCCTTGCACTGATCTGACTGCGCAAGAGTGCCCTTAGGAAGCCCAGTAGAAATCTGCTGCAGTATCTTCAAAGCTCCATGGTGAAGGTGGCCCAATCTTCGGTGCCACAGCTCGCCATCATCCCGGCTCACCACTCCTTCTACCTTGCATGCCATTGCTACGCAGCCATCTAATTGCAACTGATAAAGGTTCTTGATTCGAACCCCTATCTTCTGGGTTTCTTTAGTTGTCTTACTGCACAGGAAAGCTTTTCCCTCGCTGAAAAAAACATCATACCCCTTGTCTTCCAACATCGCCACAGAGATCAGATTCTTCTTCAATCCTGGAACATGCATCACATCCTTCAATGCGAAGGGTTTACCAGACTCCCTCTCAAAGGAAATGGTACCGATACTGGTCGCACTGTATCTACCATCATCGCCCATCTCGATGTGCACTCCAAGATCTTTCTCATCCAGATCTGAAAACAAATCCCGATCTCCAGTCATGTGAAAAGACGCACCACTGTCCAAGAACCATATTGATCCCATCACACTTGAGACCAAGCATGCGATCAGCGAAAAATCCAGCTCAAACTGCGAGGCTAAGGCCTCTCCCGCTGCAGATCCAGCAACATGCTTATTTTTCTTCTTCTGCGGACAATTTGTGGCATAATGTCCGTGCTGGTGACAGTGAAAGCACTTCACCTTGGACATGTCCTGCTTCTTGCCTTTCGCACCGGAATGAGAAGCTTTCTTGCTCTTCCCCTTCTTTGCTTTGGCAGCCAAAGCGCAATTTTCTTCATCAGGTGCCTTTGATGAAGATCCGTCCCTGGTACTCCGCCTTATCTCCTCTTGCATGAGATCCGACCAAAGTCGCTCCCATCCTGGCAATTTCTCCCGACCATTGACAGAGTCCTGATAGGAATGCCAACTCTTCGGAAGACCAAGGAGAGCCAGGTCCACCAAGTCCTCATCATCGACAATCACCCCCACACTTCCCAGCTCATCTCTGCATTGAGTGAACTTCGTGAGGTACTTGGCGATACTGTCGCCTTTCTCCATCTTAATGTTTCTGAGTTTATCCTTGAGCGCCAACTTCCTCTGGTCGCTCTTGCTTTGGAATAGATCTGTCAACGCTTTCCACATCAAGTATGGAGAAGCCTTTCCATGCAGGCTAGATACAATGTGATCCTTCACGCCCTCCAACAGAATCCTTCGACATTTCACCATCTTCTTTTGCCAAGCTTCAACTTGAGCAGCATCAGTAGGCTTTGGGATCTCAGCATCTATGAACTCCTTCAGCCCGTTATCATCTAATACCACCTCCATTCTATCCTTCCATGCAACATAATTCGAACTGCCCTCAAGGGCATACTCCAGTCGCACTCCGTTGAAAGACATTTCAACTCCGACACCAAGAAAACTGCTGCAAATTCGAATTCCAAATTCTGCTGCAAATTCGAATTCCACCAGCTCAAAACTCGACCGCTTCCAATATGTGAGAAAAAAGTATTTCTAGCATAGAGATCGACTGTAGGGGAATTTACTGGATATATCACCTTTTAGAGAAAGGATGGATCTAGAGGCTACCTGGCCCGCTTACAGACTCTGTCTACCGAAATAAATTGTAATCACTGTAATAGATCCGTTGATCAATTATCGCTCTGATACCGTATAGAAATTTGAATAATAGCTGAATTATTCACCGAGATTATCTTGATTACACACTATTTAAGCTTCATGCATAATACATAACCTCTTCTACAATTGATCATCAATATGCGGAAATAGAAAGCAGTCGCATGCGCTCATTAAAACATAATCAAGCACACATATCAACACAGTATGTAATGGGGAAATCAATAGCTGAAAACCCCCAACTATCTGTATATTATAATGATAGAGAACATGTAACAATACATAGCACAAAGCTCTCACAGCTCTCAGAACTATCTCACATGCTACACACAAACTAGCACGGAAGATGAACAAGTCACAGGTTCAAATCTCCTCCACAAGTATGCCTGCCTCTATTGCGCAATCCAAGATGAGTAATGATGAGATCCAAGTTCAAATCCCACTTGCTTCAACTGCGCAATCCTCATTGGCAATCTCAATCAATGTGTGTGAAAATCTCATGCACATCATGGTCACAACTGATAGTCACACTCACCCTTTCACCCACCTCTAACACTGGTCTCCACTGAACTGTCCATGCATTGCAGTTAACTGATGTGTTCTTTAGTTGATTTATGAGTTAATAATTAGTGAATTAATTAATAATTAATTCACACCACTCATCACTAGTGTATTTGTCAATTAGACTAAATACAACTAGTTCAACTAAGTTAAACCGAACACAACTCCACCAACTGTCTCATCAACTCCACCAAACTCTGCCACATGAGTTCTAACTGAAGTCAACCATGCAATAGCTCAAATAACCCTTAGGAAAAGTGTATTTCCTTCTGTCAGCTGCATGTGCCACTTCCAAACATCAAATTGAAGTGCTCCAAGAGGATAAGATAATGTTTATAGTCTAAATATTATTAAGGGTTAATAATATTCGATTGTTCTATTTTTAGCCCGACAGTCTAAAAATAGAAACTGCCCAATGTCTAAAAATAGAGGTCCATCTATTTTTACCAACTCGACCAATCATCCATAAATATCATCCTGCAACTCATAGACTATGATCCCTATGTCTAAAAATAGACAGTCTAAAAATAGACTTTGTGCCAAAAATAGCCTGCGGGCCCACTTAGTGAAGGCGACTTCATTTCACTAAGCTCCATCATCTTGTTGCATTTTCAACAGGAATTCATGTTTAACAACATATTTCACCTCTATAAACACCACATCTCGGCTGTACACAACCTTCCTTGTTTCTGGGTTCCAAAGCTTGTAACCCTTTAAACCATCCTTATAACCAATAAAGATTCACCTTTCAGATTTATTATCCAAATTGGTCATTTTCTCCTTTAGAACATGTACATATGCATCACATCCAAATACCCTCAGATGTGAAAGAGAGGGTTTCTTACCAGTCCATACCTCATGTGGAGTCTTATCCTCCAACACTGATGAAGGTGATCTGTTAACCAAGTAACATGCAGTCTCCACTGCCTCTGCCTAGAATTCTTGTTCTAACCCGGTACCACTGAGCATGCTTCTTGCTTTTTCCATCAACGTTTTGTTCATTCTTTCTGCAAATCCATTTTTCTGAGGTGTGTAAAGGAGTAGTCTTCTGCCATGCTATACCACACTTCTTACAGAACTCTTCAAATTCCTTCTTGCAGAACTTCCCACCATTATCTGTCCTCATCACCTTTATCTTCTTCTCTATTTGGTTTTCCACCAGAGCCTTAAATTCTTTAAATCTGTCAAAGACTTCAGGTTTCGTCCTCAAGAAATATATCCATGTATTCCTTGAGAAGTCATTTATGAATGAAACATAGTACACAGACTTACCCAGTGATGGAACCGACATAGGTCCAAACACATCACTATGCACACAAGCTCTAATATCTTATTCACCCTCTTAGCACCAGAAGGAAAACTCACCCGATTCTGCTTCCCATATACACAATGTTCACATAAATAAAAATCCAGAGAGCTATTAGACATACCTTCTACCATACCATTTCCATGCATATCCGAATGCCCTTCTCTCCAATATGTCCAAGCCTTTGATGCCATAGCATGGTCTTATCTCCAGGGACTGCTAGGCTTTCCGCTCCACTTTTGGGAACCACAAAATTGTTGCACCCAACAATAATAGTGCTGCCATGAAGCTTGTACGGAGTTCCAATCCGAACTCCCCGCATTAATACCAGTGCTCCCTGAACCATCTTACAGGTATATTTCTTGAACACTGTTTTTACACCTACATCATCCATCTTGCTTACAGAGATCAGATTTCTGGCCAATGCAGGAATGTGTAGAACACCATGAAATGTTCTAATCCTTCCACCCTGCAGCTTCAGCTTGAATTTTCCACGTCTGATGATTCTGGCATTCCTATCATCACCTAAGAAGACATCACCATCATCATATTTCTCATACTCGTAGAACCACTCCCTATGGGGAGTGAAGTGAAAGGATGCACCCGAATCAATCAACCATGAATCATGATCTACATGTGTATTTGAAGAAGAAGCCAAATACACATCCCCACCTTCATCCGAGGTGGTTTTTGCCTCTGCAGAAGGAGCATCATTAGATCCCTTTCCTTTCTCAGGAGCTTTAGATCTGCAGTCCTTTTTGTAGTGCCCTTCCTTTCCGCATTTCTAATAAACCTTTACAAAATTTCCAGGAGATTTAGATCTCCCACTCAAAACCTTATTCTTGTTTCTGTTCTGGGACCTTCCTCGTATAGATAAGGCATCTCCATTCTGACCCTCCATATTTCTCTGTCTCATTTCCTTCGACAGCAAGGCTGAGACAATGTCATCAAAATTCAAGGTATTTGTATTGCTACCTATTGCAATAACCAGACTGTCCCATGAGTCTGGTAGAGAACACAACAAACTGATGCACTTATCTTCATCCGAGATTTTAATATCAACAGATGACAACTGACTTACCATAGTATTGAAGGCGTTCAAATGCTCTGTCATTGAGTCTCCATCCTTCATCCTTAGGTTATTTAGCTTTTTCCATAGGAAAAATTTAATCACTAGAGACTTAGATTGGTACAAAGTCCCTAGCTTTTCCCACAAGGTCTTCACCGTAGCTTCCTCATATACATTCAACAATACTGAATCTGAGACACACAATCGTATTTTTCTCTTTGCCTTCCGATCCAACTTCTTCCAGTCTTCATTTGACATTGCCATTGGTTTAGTACCCGGATCTACCACGATCCACTGATCTTTATCCACCAGAAGATCCTCCATATTGAGCTTCCACAACTCAAAACTCTGACCATTAAATTTCTCGATCTCTATATTCCCGCCGCTCGCCATCTTCTTTCACCACAAGAATCGATCTCGCAGATCTCCCATTGAACAGGGTCTACCTCAGGCCCAAGAAAAAAAACCCCTTAGTAGCAAAGGCATCCCCTTGAAGCTGAAACTTCTCTGATACCAAATGTAGGTTTTAACCCTATACAAAAATTATCTGCAAATGAATATTAAAATAGAAAAAAAATAGTATCAAGAGCATAAAACATAAAACAGATAAACACAGAGATTTTCCCCTGGATTCCAAATCGAGACGACCAGCTTGATTTTCACTATAAACATTTTAGTGTTACAACACATATATATACATGCCGAAGTATACATAAACCCCAATCCATTAACCTTGGATTAGAACATAACTGTAGTTCCCTTGACTGGATCTACAAAATACCAGGGGCTGAAAACCATCGTACCCCAAAACCATGTGCAAACCCATGCCCAAAACCATGGGTAGATCCGCCCACTGGAAAATAAGGACCAATTTTTTTTTTTCCGGGGCACTACCCTGGACCCCAAAAGGGGGGGCTACTACCCCCCCTGTGACCCCCCTAACTTTGTACCCAGTGTAACATACAGGGGGGGCTATCTACCCTTGTAAAATATGAATATGTAATAAAATTACCAACTCCTTCAACACCTTCTGCATATTCTTTGTATAAGCTGTAGATTTATCGACTCAAGAAATTATCTGGAATATGTATTATGTCTTTATTTGGCATACACTCTCCATGCTTTGAAAATAAGTCTTGCATCCATGACATAACAATATTTTCTAACAACCCAACCTCCCATTTATAACGTACTTCTGAATAATATGTAGGATCCTTTTCTAATCTTTCTCGAAATTTTGATAAACAAAATTACCAATTGAATGCAACATTTTGAAATCCTTTCTGCAAAGGAATACATTCCCAATATGATAATCATAGCCTGCCAGTGTAGATTGGAATTCAGGGAAAATTTTAAGGATGGAAAATTATTTTGAAGTTTAAAAAATTGGCGAATCTCACTAGTCCCTAATGTGAAAAATATAAAATACTTATTGGTGTATTTGTAAAATTATTCAAATTTATAATGATATTATATATATTATCTATATAATTTTGGCTATTTTTAAGGTAAAATAATTTTATATTGTAAAATTTGGGCGAATCACTTTTGTAAAAAATGGAAATTGACGAATCTTTTTTTTGGAAAAACCATGGAAAATTAGCCCACCTGCGAATATTAGCCCCTAAAATTTTCCATGGATTGGATGCAACCCACTAAATATGAATTTTTCATGCTTTTATTCATTGAAAAATATATTTTCCTTTTCTCCATTATAAATTTGAAATCCATATGTTTCAAGTAATCCTTTCAAAAACATTCACTTAAAATCAGATCACCGATAGAACTTCTGCTTGTGAGATATGTTGTCCTAACCCTTGTATAACTGGAATATTTTGGATTGATATGAAAAGTTATACTCCTACTCCTAGTTACAATATTCATTGCAACGACTTCATCATTCCATTATCATTTTTAGAATAATTTGCATCACAATTAGGAGGAATATTATCCTCACTATCATCATTCTGAACATAGTTAAGAAATTCATTATCATCATTACTTAGAATATATTCATTACCATCCTCACTTGAAGAAGTTTTTTCACAAAAATCATCTGCGCTTTTAAAACCCTAACTTAGACGAAATTCTTCACCATCTTCATCCATGCTTTAGAAATATTCTTTTGGAGGATTCAATTCTTCATCACCATGAGTTCCTTTGAAACACTCACTCAGAGAAAATTCATTATTCAGATTTGTGCTTCTAAAATTATCATTTGCAAGAAACGCTTCATCCTCCCCTTCATAACCAGTGCTCTCATAATCCTTAGGATTAGCAATGATTGGAAAATTTGACTCTCTATTTATAGTCAAATTATTATTTGCAGGAAATTCTTCATCCTCAACTTCATTAGTGGTGGTCTTGTAATCCTTAGGATTAGGAATACATGGAAATGTTTGATTTTTTTTCATCCTCCCCTTCCTCAGTGGTGCTTTCATCATCCTTAGGATTAGGCCTAAGTGGAATATTTGAATCTCTATTCACTAGAAATTCTTCATCCTCCCCCTCCCCTTCCTCACTAGTGCTCTCATAATCCTTAGGATTAGGAATAAGTGGATGCTTTGAATATCTATTTATTGGAAATTATTCACCCCCCCTTAATCAATGGTTCTCTCATAATCCTTAGGATTAAGATGAAGCGGAAGCCTCTGGAAATTCTTCATTCCCCCCTTCATCAATGGTTTTCTCATAATCCTTAGGATTAGGACGAAGTGGAAATTTTGACTCTGGAAATTATTCATCCCCCCCTTCATCAATGGTGCTCGCATAATCCTTAGGATTATGACGAAGTGGAAATTTTGAATCGGGAAATTCTTCATCCCCCCCTTCATGCATTCCTTCGAAACTAAAATACTTTTTTTGTTTAAATGATTTAAGATTCACTATGTAACGAAATTAATTTTTAAAATTTATGTTTTATTTTTTTGCCGACATGAATAAAAGTTAATATAAACCTATAATATTAACTACATATTAATTTTTAAAATTTTGATTTTAATTCCACATTCACGAAACACTGAAGTAATCACACAATATTTCTATATAATAACAATAATTGTTTCTATTCTTCACATCACACCATGTCTTCTGGGCTTTGTTAGAACGTTTGGAGCAATTTTGTGGAGGCGCTGCATTGGCACCGATAACACATTGAATGAGATTTTTTTTGCATTTGAAAGGTTAGTTTTCCTTCTATTTTGACCATTTAAAGATGAATCTGGGGAGAATCTTTTTTTTTTTTTTTATGGATTTTATGTTCCAAAACTAATTTTTTATATTTTTTTTCCTTTTTTTCCTTACATTTTTTTTTTGCAATATCATAATTTACGGGAAAAACTACATAAAAAACCCTATTTTTTATATTTTTATAGCGAAGAATATGGAAGGTTTTTAAGACAAAAAAAATAAGAAAAAAATTATTTTTTAGGGTTGTTGGGTTCCTCCACGAAACAAAAAATCCAAAAAACAACCATTCACATTAAAAAATGTAGTTATATTTTTTTTATTTTAGTTTTTCTTAAACATGCAAACACCTTAAAAAACAAAATTAGATTTTTTATTCTTTATTTTTATTATTAGTTTTTTTTTTTTTTTTAAATCATATGGTATGTTTTAATTTTTTTTTTTAAACAACATATATATTTATAGGTGTTTGTAAATTTTTTAATATATATATGAACGAGTTTTAAAACAAAGAAATTATTTTTATTAAAAATTCTTATTTTTTTTTCTTTTTAATTATTTTATTTAAAAAAATGATTTTTTTGCCATGCCGGGAAAATGTTTTTGTTTGTTTATTTTTATTTTTTTAAATTGAAAAAAATAAAAATTAATTAAAATCTTTAAAAAACTAAAATAATAATAAAAAAACATATTAAAATTAAATTTAAAAAAACACAAAATAATATATATATATATATATATATATATATATATATATATATATATATATATTCCAAGGAAAATTTCATAATTTTCATTATGAGAGAAACTTACATGTTGTATGAGTAGCATACTCATCTATGCATAATTCAAAATCACTTACAATCATATAGTTTAGATGTTCATAAATAAAGCTTGTAAATATTAATGTGCCAAACAAAAATGTCTACATAATCACATATGAAACAATAAAAAAATCGGCCAGAGCCCTGTAAAAAACCCAGCCAAAATTAGATTGTCCGCTGTCCCTCCATATCCTCTATGAAGGGTCTATGGAAATAATGATACTCATTCTTTCCATCCTGTTCAATAATAAACCAGTGACCCCAATCTAACTGCGATGCGTCTTTGGATAGTTGATCAACCACTTGGTTCCTTTTCCTGTAAATGTGAGCAACAATAATGGAATAAAAAAATGATTTTAGCACCATAATATCATCCAACAAAGCTTTAAGAGTATGAACATGACATCGTGCTTGATTTTTGAACCAGTTAATAATAATTTTGGAATCCCCAAATATTTGAATCCCGTTGCAACTTTTATCTCGGGAAAAGGTGAGGAGGAGTCCGAGATTGTTGAGCTTGACATAGTTGTTTGTACCCGTGCCTAATCCCCTTTTAATATTATAGTAGTGAGATTCAAAGAGGTAGAGAGTATCCCCCCCCTCCACAATCATTGATGCTTGATGCCCCATTGAAATAGGCCCATGGGTAGGAATTGTCAATAGCCTCTAGTGTTATAATTCTGCCTTGTGCTCCGGGTTCATCATTTGGAATTGAGAGGAAGAGTGTCACAATAGTGTTACTTATGTGAGGCCAGTCTATCACCACACTTTGAAAGATAGTTTGATTACGAGTCAGCCAGGTGCCATAGGAAATCAAGAGGGGAAGATTACATTCTTTGGGGCAGAGTGCTGATTGCCACCAGTATTCCCAAGCCTCAGAAATAGAGTTTCCATGCCAATGATATGTGATGCGCAGGGCAGTAGTGGTAAGATGCCAAATCATTTTTCTAGTTGGACAGGTGAGGAAGAGGTGATCCACGTCCTCGACCTGAGATTTGCGGAGACAACATCTAGAGGGACCGTGGATGGATTGCTTGATGAGATTGTCCTCTGATGGGGTGCAATTGGTGAGTATGCACCACATGAAAAGTTTGGCCTTTGGTGGTGCCTTCAACTTCCAAAGGTGTCTCCACCACCACAGTTTGTTCTGGGGATCAAGTTCTACACATAAAGAGATATACCCTTCCTTAGGGGAGTATCTACCCCTCAGAGATAAAACCCATAAAATTTCATCCTCCCTCTCAGTGATTTTGATGTTGGTGACACAAAGGGCCCTGAGATAATTGTTCCAAGATGGATGCCAAATATCCAGAATGTCGAGATCTTGTGTAGATTTCCATGCTTGTGTTATCCAAGAGGAATTAACTTTGTCAACAATTTGTGACTTGGTTTGAATTCCTGAGTCCATCAAGTGTTGTCTAATGGAAAAAGGTCATTGGTGCGCCTGACCACAACCCGACCAATCATCCACACCAATATTGAATTTTTCACTAGATCCTATGTTCCAAGCAAGGCCTTTCTTGATGATGTGAATGGATTTGGTGATGGCTCGCCAGATAATGGAGGATCCAGGAATGTATGAGGTGGGGCCTCTGATCCACTCGAGGGTAGTCCGAGGAGAAATGTATTTGAAACAAGTTACCTCTTTCCAGAGGCTGCTGACATTGATCAAGTGCCACCCCATTTTGGCAGCCAAAGCTGTGGCGAAGCGATTAAGGTCCTTTAGCTCCCAACCCCCCTAGATTTTGGATTTTGAAATCCTCTTCCAACCGAACCAAGAAAAATTATTTCCATATTGGTTACCTATCTAAAAGAATCTTTTGCAAATTTGTTGTATTTTGGCTGTCACACCTTTGGGGATCCAAGCTAGTGCCATCCAGTATACAGGAATTACCTCCAACACTGATTTTATTAGAACGAAACGCTCAGCTTTGGAGAGCCATCTTTGTTTCCAAATTTTTACTCTCCTTTCGAATTTTGAAATTAACCATTTCCAATCAGTGATGCAGTAGTCATTTGGATTTAGATAGAAACTAATATATTTGATGCCTTCCTCTAATTCTCCATGACCAAAATGAAAATGGGCAAGGGCATGTCTGCATTATTGCTTAGAGCACTTCACCAAAATGATAATAGATTTACTATGATTAGGGTCGATACCAGTAGCCTTACAAACAAACTCAAGAATATTTCTGAATCTGTTGGTGTCTTGGCTGGATCCATCAATAAAATAAGTACATTATCCACGAATAAGGGATGGGTCAAATGTATAAATTTAGATAATTTGACACCTTTTAAAGTCCCATCTTCCTTGGCCTTTTCCAATAATTTGGTCAGTCCTTTTATTATTGATAAAATAGCAACGGGGGTAGTGGGCATCCTTGACGAAGCCCTCTACCTGCATGAAAAAATTCAAATGCTGCTCCATTGATGAGAATGTTGAAGGAAGCATTTGTGACAAAACTCATGATCCAATTGATGAAGGAGAGGGGGAAGCCAATTTGAAGAAGGATGAGTTGTAAGTAGGTCTAACATGTACAATCAAAATCCTTTTCTAGGTCAACCTTGAGGATGGGGCTTTTAAGACTTTTGAGCTTGATAGAGTGCAGGGCTTACCAAGCGGTGCCTATAGCTTCATGAATTTGTCTCTGGTTAAGGAATGAAAATTGTTCCTTGGATATGTGCTGAGATAAAAAGGGTTTGATGCATTTGGCAATGATCTTAGATATGATATTGTAGATACAATTGCAAAGGGATATGGGCTGGTAATCATTGAAGGTAAAGGGTTTATCAATATTAGGTATGAGGGCAATGAAGGTAGCGTTGAATCCATCATAAATACGATCAGCCGTCCAGCTCTCTTCGATGACTTGTAGGAGGTCCCTCCCATTGTCTTTAAAGAAGGTGAGATATAATTCAATGGGTCATCCATCCGAGCTAGGGCTCTTGTCCTTATTAAACCATTTTAATACCGCTTCAACCTCCCCTAAGGAAACAAGTGCATTTAAGTTTTCAATATCATCATCCTTCACATATCTGTGCATGGTCCTAGCTATTTGAAGTATTTCTGAAATATTGGAAACTATGGGGTCTTTGTAGATATGGGAGAAATGTATAGTACCCATATCAACAAGTTGAGCATGGTTATTGGCTACCTTTCCAGCCTGGTCCTTCAGTTCCTAGATTGTGTTGATACTCTTTCTGATTTTTTCACATTGTTGGAAGAATTTAGTGTTGTCATCTCTCGCTTTGAGCCAGATGGCCCTGCTTTTGAGCCTCCACTCTTCCTCCTGTTGCCTTAACAATTTTGATTTCTCCATTTCCAATTGAATGAGGTGATCCTTGGACTCAGTAGATTGAAATCCAAGGCAGTCCAAACCATCCATCAGACTCTCTAACTCAATCTCAATCTTATTCATTGTCTCTTCATCCTATCTTTTCTATCTGGCCCATTTTATTGTGATGTCTTTTAATCTAGTCATGTTGTTGTAGAAAACATGGGCTGGCTTGGAGTCTGGCATCTGATCATAGTGTGTCCAAGAGATTTTTACTAGTAGGTGGAAGGCAGTATACTCCAACCAACAAGAGTTGAATTTAAAAGGGGAGTGAGGTTTGATACTTCCACCCTGAATGTCAAGGTATATGGGAGAGTGATAAGAAGATCCTCCCGTCCCCACCCATTGTCCAACCTTATCAATTCTATCCGCCAACCTGTTCTTGATCAGAAAGTGGTATAATATTCTCGCTAGGGCGACCTCACTAGTCCTTTTATTGCGCCATGTGGGAATTTTTTTGGGCATGGAAAAATCCAACATATCGACATCATCGATTAGTTGCTCAAAGTATTTCGACAACGGGTCCGAGACTGCATTTAGCCCCCATTATTTAGCTAGACTAATGGATAAGTTTAAATCACCACCAATGATAATGTGATCCCCCTTCATGATGATTGTGGCCATCATCTTATCCCAATAGTCCTCTCTGTTTTGACAGGGGCCATAGAAATTTATTAAGAATATGGGCATATCAAGCCCATTTATAGTGATGTCTGCCCCAAGAATCCCTTCTCTACCCCAATAACTCCCCACTTTGATAGTCCTATTATTAAAACCCATATCACAACCTCCAGATCTCCCTCAAGGATCTAGTGTCTAAAAACTCTAGTCTAGGAGCATAGAGGTGGGCATTTTAAGGATATAATCTCCGCCCCCTAATGTTTCTTGTAGAAGAAGAGCGTCCACTCTCATAAGAGTCAAAAACCTTCTTAGAGACAATTTTTTGTTGGGATTGGCTAAACCCCTGCAATTGAAAGAGAGGCAGATCATGGATCACCCATGTCAGGGGTGTCCTTTTCTATAAGAACCCTGTCTATTGAATATTTTTTCCCTAATTCTACCTCCATACCAGCCCGGAGGATAGCCTTAGATAGAGATGATGGTATGTCCCTAACTGCTCTTGATTTGGGTCCTATGATGTCAGGGCTGAGCCCATAGGCATGGGGTGCAGAGGCCTTAAATGAGGATCTATGGTTGTAATGATGGCCAAAACTATTTCCTGAGAGTTCAGTAAGTGATTGGGAATTAGAATCTCCAACTAGGGTATGAGAGTTTGATCAGGAGATGGAGGGAGGGACAGTTGCAACATGAAAGACAATGGGATCTAGATTGCATCTAATTAAATTGATTTTAGATGTAGCTAGAGATATTCCAGGAGATACATTGCGATTAAAATCAGAATTGAAGGAAAAAGGAGTAGCAAGAGGAGTAACCGAGATCATAATAGTATCTTCCTCATGAAATTTAGAACCACAGGCCTATGATGCAAGTGGTTCTTGAAAGGACAACATCTTCCTGGGGGTACTCAGCAACACAGGCTCCATCAAGGGCCTCTCCCGAAAAGAGTACAATTTTCCAATTCCCACAATTTGGGTCCCCGCGTGCACCAAGATTTTTGTAGGTTCAGCGGTTACCACAGTGATAAGAGAGAATTCCTTGTAAATATGCCCCACTTCATGACAACGATGACACCGAAATGGTACCCCTTCATAATCCAGTGTTTGGCATCTTGATATGTCTTTGAACCGCAGGTTGAATCTCTCCACAAGACCTTCTCGCGTGTCCAAATGGACAAGGATCCAAGCTACTAAGATGTTTCTTGTCTCTAAGTAGGACCTTTCATGGTCTAAATAAATACCTAGGTCTTCTCCAATGAATCAAAGAGCTTACTCTATCCAAAATTGTAGAGGGAGACCTGACAGTCACACCCAAATAGGTCCCACTCCCATATTTTCCTTGTCAGGATCAAACATGGGCATCCATCACTTGATAAAAACTGGTGTCATTTCGATATGCCAGTATTTGGTAAGCACCCAATTTTCCATCTTCGGGTGGGGGAAAATTAGGGCAAACCACCCCCTATTCATCGTGAGCACCCCAGGAAGTTTCTCTGGTATGTTTCTCCAAATTTCAGCTGTCCATATCTTGAGTCTAGCAGTGGTGTAGTTCCTCCCAAGTACACGTCTGATTAGGTCCATTTGCGAGGTTTCCTCCAACTTATTCATACCAATACCTTTGCTAAAAACCAAGTACCTCTTCTATTCACAACTATTTGTGCCCCTATGTTTCTTCTTACCAGTATTGTGGGTAGTCCTGTCACGAATATGTCCTTCTCCTTCTTGTATTGCATCATCTGAATTATATGTATTGATGTCCTCCGATGGTGGAATCATATCTGTAATGCCTTCAAAGCAGCCTGATACCGCCACAGATGGGGGATTCCATAAATTGATTGTGGGTGTATTTTCGTCCGTTGCGTGGTTAATGCCTAATTTTTCAAAACCCAAGTTACCGAAAATAGCCCACAAACCTTCTGTTATCGGACCCAAAATGTCTTGGGTAAACATCCAGGGAACTTGGACTTGTTTCTCCCATAGCCTGAGGACTGACGACGAGGGAATTGAGTACGCTAGTGATGCCAATGCCACCAAAAATGGTTCAGAATAAACTGCTTCAGATGCTAGGTAGGGTTCCTTTGAGGCAAAAGGAGCTTGTGATGACCCACCTAGCTCCATGTACACTTTTTCTTTCACTAAAAGGTCAGCTCTTTGAGTTGACCCACCTGTCTGCTGAGCTTTTAGCCCTGCCCAAATCTGCGACGGTTCTAGGTTGTCAGAATAGTAGTCCAACTCATCCATCTCTCCATTCCAAGGGGCTCTCCTCTGTTCCGAGAGTTCCTACTCCTTGTCGCGAAACCCTTGTTTTTTCTGAGGTGCTGGCTCACAAGCTATGACCGTCATCCATATCTGATGGGGTCCAGAGAGAATGTGAGAATAAAAAATAATTGCCCACTATCGAGTTATCGAAGCCATTGAGATAATGCTAAAGGTTTGCAATTTCCAGTCTTTTGTTGTGGAGCCTGTGACTGTTGGCGTCAACCCACCATAAAACCCGAGTAATGAGCGATGAGATGCCTTAAGATGGTAGTGAGAAAATCCCCTGTGCAATGACACAGCTATATACTAGGGTCTCACGATGCCGAATAGAAGAAGCAACTACCCTGAATCGATTCAATGCTCTACCCTGTGCTAGTCAAGCTCCCATGGTGTCCGCCGAAAATTTAGGGTTTGTTCCAGTTAGGGTTACCAAATCAGTGGTGCCCTCATAATCATTAGTATTAGGACGAAGTAGAAATTTTGGCTTTGGAAATTCTTCATCATGCCCTTCATCACTAATGCTCTCATAATCCTTAGGATTAAGATTAAGTGGAACAATTGACTCTCGATTTACACAAATTTCTTTTTATTCCATTCATCAATTATGGTCTCATCATCATTAGGATTACATCCAAGTTGATAATTTGACTCTCTATTAATGGTGAACGAAATCCTCTTATTTTCATCAATATGAGTAGAGTTGTTGCGTGACGAAGATGTTGATGCTGCAGAAAGAAAAAGTTCGCTATCAGAAGAATCCATGACTTTCAACAAGAAGACGTTGAATGATAAAAATGCACTCTCTCCCAATGACAATATATAGCTTAAAGACTGAAAATTTCCCTCTAAAATCCCCTCCCCCCTCCCCCCCCCACCCAAAAAAAAAAATTGTCTCTAAGTTTTTTCCCTCCAAATATTTCCCTCCAAAATTTTCATCTAAAATGTATTTCAAAATATTTTACTAAACTGCTGGTCTTGAAATATTTCACCCTACTTTCTATTGAAAATATCCACAAAAATATTCCTTTCATGCATTCCTTTGAAACTAAAATAATTTTTTATTTAAATGATTTAACATTGACTACATATCAAAATTAATTTTTAAAATTTATGTTTTATTTTTTTTCTGACATAAATAAAAGTTAATATAAACCTATAATATTAACTACATATTAATTGTTTTAATTTTAATTTTAATCCCACATTCGCGAAACGCTAAAGCAATTGCACAATATTTTCTATATAATAACAATAATTGTTTCTATTCCTCACCTCACATTATGTCTTCTAGGCTTTGTTAGAATGTTTGTAGAAATTTTGTGGAGGTGCTGCATTGGCACCGATAACACATTGAACGAGAGTTTTTTGCATTTGAAAGGTTAGTTTTCCTTCTATTTTGACCATTTAAAGATGAATTTGGGGATAATTTTATTTATTTATTTATTTTTATGGTTTTTATGTTCCAAAACTATATATATATATATATATATATATATATATATATTTTTTTTTTTTTTTTTTCCTTTTTTCCTTAATCATTTTTTGCAATATCATAATTTATGGGAAAAACTACATAAAAAACCCTATTTTTTAATATTTTATAGCGAAGAAGATGGAAAAAAACTCAAATTTGTAGGGGTTTTTAAGACAAAATAAGAAAACAAATATTTTTTAGGGTTGTTTAGGGGTTTTTAAGACAAAATAAGGAATTTTTTTTTTAGGGTTGTTGGGTTCCTCCATGAAACAAAAATACCAAAAAACAATCATTCACATAAAAAAAAAGCAGTTATATTTATTTTTATTTTAGTTTTTCTTAAACATGCAAACACATTTAAAAAAAATAGATTTTTTAATTTTAATTTTTTATTATTAGTTATTTTTTAAATCATATGGTATGTTTTTTTTTTAACAACATATATATATATATATATATAAGTTAAAACATTTATTTTTATTAAAAGTTTTTATTATTTTAATATATTTTTGGCTTCTGTGATCCATCGATAAATTATGAAGAAATCTTTCGGTAATAATCACATTACAATGAACAAAGTCGACTCTTCATGATAAACCACACTGGTTGGTTCGAAACGCGTCGACTTTGTTCATTGTAATGTGATTATTACTGAAAGATTTCTTCATAATTTTTATTATTTTATTTAAAAAATTGATTTTTTTGCACTTAAAAAAAATAATAATTTAAAAAACATATTAAAATTTAATTAAAAAAATAAAATAATAAAAAAACGCATTAAAATTAATTTATATATATATATATTAAAATTCTTATTTTTTTAAATTGATTTTTTATTATTATTTTAATACAAAAAAACTCATTAAAAATTATACATAATTAAAAAATTAAACGTTATATATATATATATATATAGTTAAAAAAACATATTTATTATTTTTTTAATTTAAATTTATATTGGTAAACTTTTAAAACAAAAATTTGTTTAATTAAGACGTGTTTTTTAATTAACGTGTATATATATATATTCTTTTTATCGGGGAGATGTCATCAAAGAAGTTCTCTGTGATTGTTTCTAGACCAAGGGCAACAACTGCCAAATCTAAAGTTGCGACTGGACACACTAATGATATTGTTGAATGCACTATGGATACTGTTAGACACACTAAGGATATTACTGGACACACTATGGATACTGCTAGACTCACTATGAATACTGTTGAACACACAAAAATTGAGAAATGTAATAAAAATCTAGAAAGTGGCCCATCAAGTACATTCAAGATTGTTTTTTGGAAGAACATACAAGAAATAAATAAAATAATTTTTTCATGGTATATTCAATATAATGAAACCGATGATGGTGTACATATCTATTTGTATTGTGGTATGATTAAATTTGGTGAATCATATGAGGTGATGGGAAAATTACAAGACATATGTTTGGTGTTGAATACAAACATTGTTTATGTTCTTGCAAGAATGGTTAATACACATGTAAAGGCTGGATATCGTCTATCAAAAGTCAAGTATGAAAAAGATGAAGAATCTACACAGTTGTGTGCATAAATTGCAAGAAAAATTGCAAATAACATTGTAAGTATGCTTAATTATATTTGTGTTATGCATTATTGTAAGGGTCATTCAATTTTTTATAAATTATTGATCATTGATATATTGTATTTTGTTTAATAGGATTTATATGAGAGTCTTTCAAACATGTTGGAGGGTATTTATTATTTGGAGCCAAATTTTATGACTGTGTTAAACACTTTCCACACAGAGACAAAAGAAGAAAGGAGAAAGAAGCAAAGATCAATGGCTCGTGACACTATAATAGTACAAAGAGGGGATCAATAAAGACTCATTAAGGCGGGTCAATCTGGAAATATTAACATGTTTCTTTTGAAGATGTGGAAGATGAAGCTGAAAAAATGTTAGCATTAGTGAGGAGGAGATTAGAAATATTTTTGAAAAGGAGAAAAAAAATAAAACACCAAAAATAAAAATGGCCAAAGATGTCTCTCTTCTAGCTCATGATGAAGAGCTTGTTTATCAAAAAGAGGATATGTTAAATGGTAAGAAGAAGAAATAAAATTTTGGTCAACTTGTAAAAGTCATGAGAAACAGTGAAGAACAAACTGAAAGCTCTAAAGGAAAAAAAGAAATCATAACACTAGGGGATGAATTAGAGGATGGGATTATTAAAACAAAACTAAATTCCATTCGAAATCAATTGAGGAAAGATAAATTAATTAATGGTGGCCACACATTTGAGCTTAATGTCAGTCAATTCTAGAGGCTAGATGAAGGAAAATCTCAATATCAAATTGGAAACGCACATCACCTACATGTACATAATCTGAAAACATTGTTCAGGTTCAATTGATATGCGCATGTGGTAGATTATGTGGTTCTTTTTGATCCATGTAGGGTTCCCAACAAAAAAGCATTTGACAAGACAAATTTTTTTGAATATAAATATTGTGTAATTGGAGAGAACCATTTAGC
Source organism: Pinus albicaulis (assembly GCA_034641835.2). Lineage (NCBI taxonomy): Eukaryota > Viridiplantae > Streptophyta > Pinopsida > Pinales > Pinaceae > Pinus > Pinus albicaulis. The sequence goes on along the minus strand of CM076580.1, from coordinate 114,894,854 downwards.
AGAGGCCAAAAGAAAATTAATTGAGGAGTATCCCAATAACTCTCTTTTTGAAACAATGAAATGCATCATGTACGTTGGTTTAACAGAAACAAAATCAAATTTATTGGCATGGGATCATAATGCAGATAATGAGTACACAATTTCTATGACTTTCATCCAAAGGGTCATATTTATTCATAATGAATTCATAGAAAAATGTGGTGGGGATAAGGCAAAAGTTAGTATGAGCTTTCAGAAGGAATGTTTAATGGAAACTGGTTATAAAATTGAGGATAAAATAAATTCAAAAGGTGGAAAAGTTCATTCAATTATATCTAGAGGCATGTATAACATTTTTCTTTTGGCATTTACAACTGGGGAAATATGGGAATTGATTGATGATATTTTTGAGTGGTGGGAGAATATTTCCATAAAAAATTAGAAAGTTAAAAGGTTTAAACCCATAATATGTACCAACAGTAAGACATGTCCTTAAATGAAGCAACTTCCAGAGGATATGAATATCACACCTTGGAGAAAAACGCAAGGAGTGAAGGATGAGAAACTAGTCAAATCAATACTATGACGTGTGAAGCTAGTTGAATTATAAATGGATGAAATGTGCACAAAATTTCAAAAGTAAGCTTGTTGAATTATTTTTACTTTTTCTTTGATTATAATTTTATTTTAAATATAACATATTGTTGTTGGTAAAATTTGTTATATATATATATATATATATATATATTAACAATTTTTACTTTATTTACTCAATCATAATATTTATATGAAAATACAAGAACATATGGTTAAAATATTGAATGAAGACAATTGGGATGATGTTGTGCGCAACTACCCAGAATCAAGTTCTACAACAATAGTTAAAGATTTTTATCTTGCATTCAATAAGCCTATGCTGATTTATACATTCATTTTATTCATATGTAAAATATTTTTATTTTATTACTTATACATATATATTTTTTATGTCATTAAAAATGTCAAAGAAGGATGAAAATTGAGTACCAAATACTTTCAAAAGATTTATTGAAAAAGTTAAGTTGGAAAAGATTTGAAAACAACATCTTATGAATGTTGAACTTGATCCTACTCTTAATCATTTCATTTGGAATGGGCTTGACACTACTTAATATCAAATAATACCAAGTGATTGCGAAGACATTGCAAAACTCATCCCTAAAAGGGAATATGCCCTAGTTATTGCAGATATTCCTCATGGTTTCGATTTTCTAGACATTGGATATGATAATGAACCATATACTTATAAAGCTTTTAGTAAAGTGGTTACGGGATTTTGAGTAGTCACAGTTACATCACCACTTTGGAGATTTGTGACATTTCATTCAGAGACACAATTTGCAATGTTATTAACAAACTTCAAGGGAAAATCAAACTCAAGGATGCAGTTTACATGGTAAGACATTGAAATTGTATGCTCGATTGATGTTAAATTTTTTTATTTATGTTCATTTTAATTGAAATTTTACTATGTCATGTTACATGCAGAAGTAAAATCTTGTTTCTTCCGAAGATCAACTGACTATAAATGATTGTGAGTTCATCCATGTTGAATGTTGGACAAAAGATGATACCTATAAGCATATTCTTCTGAATTGAGTAGATGGTAAGAGTCATAGTCAAGTACTAGTTCATGATGTTGTTGTAAGAAAACTAACATACGAGGATAAAGATGCAAAAGGGGAGATAGTTAACCTTTATCAAAAACTGCAAGCATTGATTAAATATCTTATAGATCTATGTTCAAATGAAGGAGATTGGGTTTTGGATTTATTCTCAGGTTCATGTAATTTTTATTATATAAAATTGAATATATATATATATATATATATATATATATATATATATATATATAGTTTTTATGTGTTTATACTAATTTTCTTAATTATTTATTTTGTGCTTGATGATTAGGTACAACGCTAGCATGTTGCCTACGAAAAGGAAGAAATTGCATTGCCATTGAGAAAAACTTAGTGCAATGCAAATTTATTCAACAAAGAATTAATTCTCTTCAATTTCTTTGAGACAAAAGAAGTTGGTTTGAGAAATGATATTTAATGAATCACGTGTGACAAAAAAGGAAAAGGAACCTCAACCACCATTATATGGAATGATTGAAAATGACACTTTGGAGGATTTGGACATCAAAGATCCATTAGAAGAGACGATGATGAAAATGAAGCGAGAAAATGTTGTGGAAGAAGACATTAATGATGTTCTAAAAGATGTTGAACACAAATTAGTTGATATTATTGATTATCTTTAAGTTATGTTTGAAATAAAGCTCAATTTTGAGAGTTATTCATCAGTTTTACTTGTAATGTTTATACTTTGAGATTTTATAAGAAGAATCATTACTTTGCCAAAAAGCTGATTACTACTAATTTTTGACATAAAATTCATAAAAAATGCTATTTTTAAAGTTTTTTTTTGTTCGATTTTCCCAAAAAATCATTTGTTTAACATGTTATTTTTAACAAAAAGTATCAAAATGTGTGTTTTTTTCATTATATTTATATTGAAAATGTGTATTTTTTTATCAAATGTTTACAATTATTGCTTTTTAGTTACAATTATTTGATGTGCATTGAAATATTAATTAAAAATACATAAAAATATAGAAAATAAACTTTAAAAATATTGACCATTTTTTTATTTTTTTAACTATGTGAAAAAATGAATATTTCATTACAAAAAAAAAAATAAAAAAATAAAATAAAAATAAAACAAGTACATAAATACACTTTAAAAAACATCTTAAAGAAGAAGACACTAGAAAATGTAAAGTTTCAAAATCAAGCCTCTAAAAAGGGGTGATTAATGGTGATTTGCATCACCACTTTTCAAAATCGACATGAAAATCATGACATTAAAAAAATTAAAATTCCAAAAATATGCTTAAAAGGGTGATTTTGCATCACCACTTTTCAAAGCTGTGTTTTTTTGCTATCTCAAAAAATGGTTACTAGGTAATTTTCTCATTTGATCGGTAACTTTGTTATTTATGAAACAATTCAAAAGATACATGGAAACCCAAAGATTATTGTAAGTGACAAAGATCCCATTTTCTTTGGAAATTTTTGTGAAATTATTTCTTATTGTTATCACCCAAAAATTTTAGCACATCATTGTGACAAGGTTACAAAATTTCATGGTTAATTGGGTTTAGAAGTCAATTTTAGCTTTGGTCAAGGGTAGGTTTAGATTTTATGGTTTAAATCTCATCCTTAGATTCAAATGAAGTCTTTTATAAACTTATTTCATGTCAAATACTCATTATTTTCATTTGTGGGTCATTTCCTAAAGTTTTAGGTCAAAACTTTTCAATTAGCAAAAAATCTGTTTTCATAGCGCCACCGTTGAAAATTATTTTTCTCTACGAAAATGATGATAGTTTCATAGCGCAAACATGAAAAATTGCCTTAGAGGCGCTACGAAAGTGCGGATTTATAAGCTGTCTTGTCGGATGGAAAGGGTAGGTTAGTGGTATGATGAGTCAGGTAATGATGAAATTCGATGTACTCACCCATGTCTGCAGTCATCATTGTCATTATAGGTTATGAATGAGGCATCATTCAATTAAGAGATGAAATTTTAAATTTCAAAATCTTTCCTAATTGGTCATTCTCATTTTCCTTTTGCCTCCATTGGAAATGTATGAGCTTTGAAGTGTTAAACCAAACCTGTGGCCGGTTCATACAAAGGTTTTCTACACCCATATCAAGCGAGGCTGATAAAAATTTATCAAGCGAGGATGATTTTACATATATTCAAGTGAGGCTGACAGGTCTTCTGAAAAGTATGGTAGAAGACAAGAAAATACACAGAGGAGGACAATGCTTAAGGCATGAACCTAAAGATATGAGGTCAATAACTGAAGACCTAGCAGTGATGGAGGCATTCAGAAAAGTAGGTTGCTTACAATTTTGTGAAAAGTTACAGGGCTCTCACCCATAGGTATCCAAAGAATTTGCCATGAATTTTAATGGAACAACTACTAAGGTTGGGATGCTAACTGTATCTGTTACACTAGAGACCATTTTTTCTGTTACAGAGATACCAAGAGGTCAAGAAACTTGGTTTAAAAGCTTCGAATTTTATATGGAGCAATGCAAATAATTCATGAAGCCTGAATACACAGACATGGACCTTAACAATGCTATCCCTAGAGGCTGCATGAAAGACACTTATTCAAAGCTGCTGCTCAACACACATAAATGTTTTACATGTGAAGGCGGATATCACAAGGTTTACTCATCTCATTTCAAGCTGCTTTTGCATTTCACTGGTAATATTTCACTCTATTTGCCTTTTTATTTACATAGGAGTATTGAAAATATGGCTAATAAGGTGCAAGCGAAGTCTGAAGGGAGTGAAACATCCTTTTTTCATCATGTTTTAATGAAGTTATTGATTTTAGATGAACTTAAGAAGATAGGAAGGGATTGGTCATATTTATTGTTTATATATTGTTTTGAGTTGGAAACCCTAACCCCTACAAGAAACCCTAAAACTAAAGGAGTTCCATCACCACCAGCAGCAGAACCAAGTCAACCTGTGGCTATAAAAACAAAAGAATTTGTAAAACTAAAGCCAAGGAAACAAATTTAGAAAAGGGTAGAGAAGATACAAATGCTTGATACACCAACTCCATCACCTGTAAAATAGAAACAAGTTGTCAGTAAGCAAGAAATCAAAAGAGTAACTAGAAGCCAAGAAATGGCATCAAAAGAAAATAAAGTTGCTACAGAGGACATCCCAGTAGCAAAGGGAAATCTAGAGGACATTCTTCATGCTATTGACATAGAGGAGACACCGATTGTTCAAGCTGAGTTCATTGGGAAAGATGAGCATAAACCAAAAAATACCAAGTCTACCAAAAAGCTAGGGTTCATTGGGGAAGATGTAGCTTTCATCTTTCAAGCAAGAAATCCTATGACTAGGCATGCTATGAAATTGAAGGAAGGCATCAAGGAAGTTTTTAAACCCACTGAGATACCTAAAGATCCTAAAGAAGTTGTTGATATCTCATCACCTACAGTGAAGCATACAGCCAGAAAAACAAAGAGGGGAAAAGAATAAATGGCAGAGAAAATAGAGTTTCAACATCTTAAGGAAAAATTGAGGTTGGAAAACCAAGAAATTGCTATCATGAGAAAAAGGGCTAGAAAGCATAGTGTTGAGAAAGCATAATTTAAAATAATGAAGGCACTGTGGGAAGGACAAACTGATTCTATTTCTAAAACTTCAAGTACTGCAGAGTAGTTTTTCAAGTGGATAGTTCCAACAATAAAGGAAGCGAAGTTTTTCAGAATAATAAATACTCGCTTGAGAGCTACTAACAAAAGACTTAAATATCAAGTGGAGGACTTAGAGCAGTAACTGAAATTGATTCAGGATGAGTTAAAAAGTAGAGGTATTAAAACAAAAGTCATTGAAGAGCCAATAGCTAAATCAAGTGCAAATGAAGAAGGAACCTCAAGTAAGCTATAATGACTGTGTTTTTACAATTAATATGGTTTTTAAAAGTCACAGACAAGTGTATTTCAACTTTTTTGGCATATCCACAGTTTTCGTTTTTGAAATTTTTTGACAAAACTACACACTCAACAGTTAAGGACTGGAATTGATATGGGAGATGTATTAAAGGGTAAATGAAATGATGCAAGTGGAAATAAGTCAAAAATTTGAAGAATAAGCATTAAAATGGAAATGTTATAAAGGCGCTACGAAACCACTGTGTTTTCTTAGCACAGTACATTACAGCTCTTTTGAACAGCTTTAGAGGTGGTTTTGGAAAACTGGAACCTAAGGAGGAGTTTTGGGATGTATTAAATCAATTTAAAACAGCTAAGGACCTTGAAATAAAGAGTACAACATGGTCAGAATGTTCAAAGAATGCACAAGACTCTATGCCTATAAAACAGGGGATTGTTTCCTATTTTGGTGGAGGTCAGCAATATGGTCATGAAGAGTTGAAGCCCATCATCCAGATTCAACCATGTGATGATACACTTGGAAATGATGTAAATTTTAATAGATAAGATTGTTATATATAGCAACAAGTAGTTTGAGTCCTTTTTGGAACAAGACTGTTTAAACAGATTAGGTGTCTTTTTGTAATAAATTCCATCTCTTATGGTTATGCAAGATGGCAGGAGTTAGAAATTCAATGTATCTAGTCTAGAGGCAGATCATCTCATGTGGTAAGAGGTATATTAAAGGCTAGGAGGTTGAATTAGTACAGGTTGGAAATTTTTGGCAAAACTGTGCTTATTGTAATTGACTGGTTTTCAGCTAATGCAGAGATTTTCTACTTAACCAACTTGAGATTCAGAAAGAGTTTTAGTGTGTTCCTATTCTATTTGCATCTCTTTATTATCCTATTTCAGTGGTGTTTATATATATTACTCAAAATTCATCTTTTAGATGCTCTGACTTCCTATATAAATGAACTGACTGTGTTTTTACAGTTTCATATGTGTGTATCTCATGACTAAAACTTTGATATGCCTAAACTTCCATGTTAAGTAGATTCATTGAATTACTGAATTGTTTTGACTACATAAGCCAAATGTATACATGCTAATGTGATTCTCAACCTACATCTATCATTTATTTGTTTCTTACCTAAATAGAGTTAGCCATCTATATTTTTATCCAAATCATTAACCCTTGAGAGAGCCCTCTCAGGTTGAGGAGGCTAAGCCTCAGTCAAAATATTAGGTTTGAAATAGTTACATGAAGTTGAATGATCAAGCAGCCTATCATATCCAATTTTGTGATAACATTTTGGTGCGTCTGCCAGGAGCCTTAATATTACCCGAAATTTTGAAGCTGACCTTCTGAAGGTAGCAGGAGCTCAGGAAGTTTTTCGAGGCTGCATGTACCTTGGTGACTCCATTAAAAATTTATATGGTCAAAGGTGGCTTCGAGAAGGAGATACATGAGGAGTAATCCTGACCCAGATCCACCTACCATTGTGGAAAATACAAACATTATTTCCAGAGGCAGTCAAATAATTTCTGAAATATCAGGTACTCCATCACATTTAAAATCCTTTTCTCTCTGAAATATTAAGAAGTCCTGAAGATAAAAGAGTTGATGATAAAATCTAGGAAATCTTGTTTAGGTCTGAAAGTGAAAAAGAATTAACTGAAATCATATTAGACTTGCATAAGAGAGGCATTGATACCTCAGCTCTAGTAACACAGGAAGACAATGAGGAGTTTTGGGAAGCTGTTACTTCTGAGTTATTGTTGGAAAGAAAGCCTTTAAATAAGTTGAAAGAGCTTGACCCTTTTGAAGTCTTGTTGAAAAATAAAGCTGGTTTACCTCTTCCTGATTGGAGTTTAATCGTTAATGGAACACAAAGACCAAACATTCCTCCTCATAACAGTTATTCATCCTCTACTGCTGCTATCCCAAAAGCTGCCACAGTCCCTTTTACCATGGCTGCAAATGTACCTCCTCCACCTGCTGCACCTGCTAGATATGACCCTCTTGTTCTTCTAGATGTTTGCATGACCCCCCTAGCAAATATGCTGCTAGAATAAAAACTTGGGGAAGTGATGAAGGGATTACAACAGAGGAACATGTAGACCAATTTAATGATTTTATAGACAGGGAGGAGGTTGATCATGAAAATGTTAGGTTGAGATTGTTTGCTTAGAGTTTTACTGGTGAAGTTAGGAAGTGGTTAAAAGCCCTTACTCCTGGAAGTATTCATAATTGGAATGAGTTTGAAGATACCTTTTTGAGAAAATGGGGAAATAGAACTAATCCAGTACAAGCCGTCACTGAGTATAATAGTTTAAGAAGAGTTGTTGATGAAACTATTCAAAACTTTTCAATGAGGTTTAATAAGGTTTATGACTCTATTCCTGCCCATTTAAAACCTCCACAGGCCTTAGCTCAGATGAGATATGATGAAGATTTTGATTATGACTTTTCTATACTACTGAGAGAGAGAGAATCCCCTACATTTGTTGAAATGAAAAATGATTCAGTGAAGGTGGAGGTTAACATGATTGCAGCCAAAAATTAAAAAATGGGTAAGACTAAGTTAAAAGAAGAAGAGAAGCCTTCTACCTCTACTTCTGATGATAAGTTTGATTCAATGATGAAAACAATGGAAATGTTGATGGATAGGTTGGCCCTTGGGAATACCTATGCCCCTCCTGCACAAAATGAACCTCAGTTTAGAAACCCTCAATTCAAGAGACCTCGAATCAACAGAGACCAAGAGAAAATAGAAATACGTAGCCAGATCCTCCAGTGAGACCTCCTTTCCAGCAGAACTTAGTTGATGAAGAAGATGAACCTGAAATTCCTAAGGAGTCTATTCACCGTTTTGATGAAGAAATGTCTGGAATTTTCTTGATTAAAGAGGAACATGATGAATCAAATCAAGGAAATCATGGAGACGAACCTTTAGATTATCTCAAAGGATATCAAAATTCTATCTTTGAAATTCAAAAGCAATACAATCTCAGAAATAGAAATGTGCCTATCATTGCAAGAAAAACACAGCGTAAGAAAGATACACCTAAGGTTGCTGATGGCAGGAAAGATGCTCCTAAGGTCGCTGAAGGTAAGAAATATATGCCAGCTCTTCCTCCTATCAAAGAAGCTGAAAAATATGTATCTATTTTTATTTTGGAAAATGAAATTTCTAAGATTAAAATTCCAATACCTTTTGGTGAGATTCTCAAAGTCAATGAGTATAGAAGCAAGATTGTTAAAATGTTAAATTCTCAACCAGGAGCTGCTGATATCTTAAATGTGCAAGAGGATCACCCAACCATATACTTGGGTCCAAGATTAGAAGATGAAGAGAATGAGGAGGTGCCTCCTTTTTATGTAATCCTTATCATTCTTAACATGACATTACATAATTATATGTTGGATTCAGGGGCCTCTCACAATCTTATGCCCAAAGTAATCATGGAAAGGACGGGGTTAGAAATAACTAGACCATATAAGGACTTGTTTTCTTTTGATTCAAAAAGAGTTCAATGCATTGGTTTAATTAAGGATGTTCTTGTTGGTCTAACACAAGTTCCCGCTAAGACTGTGGTCATGGAAATCGTGGTAGCAAACATTCCACCGAAGTTTGGTATGCTATTATCAAGGTCATGGGCAGTGAAAATCAAAGGTACAATGCAGATGGACCTTACCTATGCCACCATACATGTTTTTGGTGAGCAAAGGAGATTGTATTGAGAGACAAGAATGGCTTACATGGTGAGTAGTAAAGACAAGCCTCAAAATTTTCTAATTTATGCTCTTGATACTGAACTTGGATCTGCTATTCTTTTCAATGAGTTGATTAATGAAGCAGAGGATGAGAAGAAAGCAGAAAATCAACAATATGAAATTCAACAGTCTGAAAATCAGCAAGTCATTGATAAGGAAGCGGAAGGTTGGTGGTCATTACATTTTGATGGATTAGCAGGAAGAGATGGGGCAGGAGCTGGGATTTGGATCACAAGTCCAAGTGATGAAAGTAAGTTTCTTTATTACAAATTGAACTTTGATTGCACAAATGACATGGCTGAGTATGAATCCTTGATTTTGGGTTTAGAAGTCTTGAAAAGAATGAATGCTCAAAAGATTTCTGTTTTTGGAGATTCAGAATTAGTCATTAAACAAGTTGAAGGTGCTTATCAAACAAAGGATATAAGGATGAGGGTATATAGAAACTTAGTTTTGGACATGTTGGAAAACTTCCAAGCTTATTCATTCATTGTCAAAACTACAGACCAAAAATCCATTGCTGATTCTTTTGCTGTCTCTGCAAGTATTTTCATTATTCCCATACACTCCACAGAAAAATATGAGGTTGAAGTTCGCCATAGAATAGCTATCCCTGATAATATTACTCATTGGAAAGTTTTGAGGATGATCAACAAGTGAAGAACTTTATCGAGCCGAAAGAAGAGTTTGAAAATATACAAGTAGTATCAGCAAAATATGTTTGCTGAATCTAAAGGAAATCCTGAATTTTTGCAGCTAAAGAATAATTCCATACCAAAGGGTCTCATACCTCTTGAATTTTTTTTTTATCAGAATGATATTTTTAAATCTCCTAAGATACAATTTGATGATGAAGAGGTTGAGAATTGTAATCTTGGTACAGTAACTATTCCCAAAATTATTAAACTTTCAAAGTTTATTTCAGTTGATATGAAGTACAAGTATATTGAGATGATGAAGAGATTCATAGATGTTTTTGCTTGGAATTATGCTGATTTGAAAGAATATGACCCCACCATTATTCAACATACTATTCCCATTAAAGAAAATGAAAGGCCTTTCAAGCAGAAATTGAGGAGGATTAACCCACTTCTCATGCCATTGATTGAGAAGGAGGTCAAAAAACTCTTTGATGCCAAAATTGTTGTCCCAATCAGATTGTAAAATTGGCTTGCAAAATTGGTTCTAGTTAGAAAGAAGAGTGGAGAAATCAGAATATGTATCGAATTCAGAAATTTGAATAAAGCCTCTTTGAAGAAAAATTATCCTCTCCCAAAGATGGACTAAATTTTGCAAAATATTTTTGGTTCTCAAAGGATGTCTATGCTTGATGGTTTGTCAGGTTATAATCAGATCCTTGTACATTCGGATGATATGGGAAAAAAATCCTTTACTACACCATGGGGCACTTTTATGTATGCCAAGATGCCATGTGGTATCATGAATGTAGGAGCTACCTTTCAGAGGGAAATGGAAATTTCTTTTTCTAAAGAGAAGGACAAGATCGTGGTTGTTTATCTTGATGATATAACTGTCTTCTCAAAGAGGGAAGAAGATCACTTGAAACACCTAGAAAGAATTCTGTTGAAGTGTAGAAGGTTTGGCATATCTCTAAATACCACCAAAATTATTTTTGCTTTAACTTCAGGTAAATTACTTGGACACATAATTTCTAAAGATGGGATTAAGATTGATCCAAACAGGGTCAACGCAATTCAGAAGGTGGATTTTCCAAGAAGCAGGAAGGAGATTCAATCTTTCCTTGGAAAGGTAAATTTTGTAAGGCGATTTATTCCTAATTTTGCTGAGATTGTGAAGGATATAACAAGGATGCTGAAGAAGGGAGTTGACATTAAGTGGACAACAGAAGCAAAGCACTCATTTGAGGAGATCAAAAAGGCGCTCACACAAGCACCAGTATTAATCAGTCCGGATTTCTCAAAATAATTTTTGGTTTTTACTTTCGCATCAGAAAGTACTATTGCTGGAGTTTTGTTGCATAAGGGATAGTAAGGTATTGAGCAACTTATTTCCTTCTTTAGTAGGACATTATCTAACTATGAGCTAAAGTATAATATCTTAGAGAAGCAAGCCTATGCCTTGGTGAAGGCTATCAAGGATTTCAAAATTTATATTCTGCATTCTCATATTGTGGCTTTTTTTCCTAATACTGTTGTGAAAGACATCCTCACTCAAGCCGATCCTGATGGTAAGAGGGGAAAATGGATTGCTAAATTGCTAGAGTATGATATAGATATTAAGCCAACAAAATTGGTCAAAGGGAAATTCTTAGCAAAGCTGATGGCACAGTCAAACTTTGACTATCTTGACATGAACTTAATTGCAGAAATATAAAAAATTTTAGATGAGGAAGAAGAACTAGTTCCTATTGAAGAAAAATACATCATTTCAGATTGGTACAAGGAGATTGTTTTTGTCCTACAACATCATAAAGCACCTGCTGATCTAACAAAGTCTATGGCAAGATTTGTAAAGATAAAATCCTTGAGATATTTTTTTTGTCCTACAACATCATAAAACACCTGCTGATCTAACAAAGTCTAAGGCAAGATTTGTAAAGCTAAAATCCTTGAGATATTGCATTTTTGACAGAAATCTGTTTTGGAAGGATACTGGCGGAATTTTGCTGAATTGTTTGCTGGAAGAGGAGGCTGATAAAGTGATTGAGGATTTCCACAAAGGATATTTTCGAGGTCACCATTATTGGAAGGCCATAGTGAACAAGATTCTTAGAGCAGGGTATTATTGGCCTACAATGTTTAAGGATGTCTACAAAAATATTGCTGCCTGCCATGAATGCCAGATTTTCGATGGTAAGAAGAATCTTGTAACTTTACCTTTAATTCCCATCTATGTGGAAGCGCCATTTCAACAGTGGGGGCTAGATTTTATTGGAGAGATTCATCCATCATCATTAGGTCAGCATCGCTAGATTCTCATAGTGATTGATTACTTCACCAAATGGATTGAAGCAATCCCAACTAGGCAAGAAAATGATTTTGTTATTATTTCTTTTTTGGAAAATAATATCTTGTCTAGGTTTGGTTGCCCCATGAAGACATAATTGATAATGCACAGGCATTTAAGTCTAAGAAGCTGATCAATTTCTGTAATCAATATCATATTACTCTTGGGCATTCCACTGCATATTATTCGCAAGGGAACGGTCTTGCTAAATCTTCTAACAAGAGAATTGTGAGGATCATTAAAAATGTGTTGTAGGAGAATAAGAAGGCTTGGAATTTGAAGTTGAAGTATGCCTTATGGGCTGATAGGATATACACAAAAATGTCAATTGGAACTTCACCATATGAGCTGGTATATGGAGTTGAAGCCATTTTTCCTACATCATTAGGGGTACCTGTCATGAAGCTGATTCAAGGATTAGAAGAGGAACCTAATGTAGTTCAGAGAAGAATCAATCAGTTAATAGCTCTGCAAGAGAAGAAGGATGAAGTTTATAACAACAATTAGCAGTCTCAAAACAGAATCAAGAGGAAATTTGATAAGAAGATCAAGGAAGAAATTTTTCAAATTCAGGATGAAGTGCTGAAATGGGAGGCCAGAATTGAAGAGAAAGGAAAACATGGTAAGTTTGAGAACTTGTGGAAAGGTCCTTTTAAGATAGCTGCTTTCTATGGAAACAATTCTTACATACTACAGGAGATGGATGTAAAATCATATGCTGAAGGACCTGTCAATGGTAGGTTTTTAAAGCATTACTCTTCTTAAAAATCTGTTGATCATTCATATCATTGTACATATTTCATTTTATGAGTTTTTTTGCTAATAATGACAAGTTAAATTAGCAAGCTTGAGCCCAAGGTGAAGGCCATTAGAGCTTGAGGAGTTCAAGCTTGGAAATTTCAAAGTTTTTTTTCTGTTTTGGAAAGAAAATGGATAGAAGCACTGGAAATACTGGTTCTTAGTGTACCACAGGGGCACAGTATCCCAAGTGGAGCCATTGTTATCACCCATAAATTTTAGCACATAATTGTGACAAGGTTACAAAATTTCATGGTTCAGAATTGGGTTTAGAAGTCAATTTAGGTTTGGTCAAGGGTAGGTTTTAGATTTTTATGGTTTAAATCTCATCCTTAGATTCAAATGAAGTATTTTCTAAACTTCTTTCATGTCAAATACTCATTATTTTCATTTATGGGTCATTTCCTAAAGTTTCGGGTCAAAACTTTTCAATTAGCTAAAAAACCTTGTTTTTGTAGCGCCACTCGTTGAAAAAAGTTGTTTTGTACTACGAAAATGTCGATAATTTCGTAGCGCAAACATGAAAAATTGCACTTCATGCGCTACGAAAGCGCGGAGTTATAATTGTCTTGTGATATGAGTTGGAAAATGTTAGAAACCGTTGGGAAAGGGTAGGTTAGTGGTGTGATGAGTCGGGTAATGATGAAATTCGATGTAATCACCCACGTCTGCAGTCATCATTGTCATTATAGGTTATGAATGAGGCATCATTCAGTTATGAGATGACATTTAAAATTTAAAAATCTTCCTAATTGGTAATTCTCATTTTCCTTTTGCCTCCATTCGAAATGTGTGAGCTTGGAAGTGTTAAGCCAAACCTGTGGCTGGTTCATACAAAGGTTTTCTACACCCATATCAAGTGAGGTTAATACAAATTTATCAAGAGAGGCTATTTTTACATATATTCAAGCGAGGCTGATACAATTTATCAAGCGAGGCTGACAAGCCTTCTGAAAAGTATGGCAAAAGACAAGAAAACACACAGAGGAGGACATTGGTTAAGGCATGAACTTGAAGATATGAGGTCAATAACTGAAGTCCCAATAATGATGGAGGCATTCAGAAAAGTAGGTTGCTTACGGTTTTGTGAAAAGTTGCAGGGCTCTCACCCATAGTTATCCAAAGAATTTTCCATGAATTTTAATGGAACAACTACTAAGGTTGGGATGCTAAGTGCATCTGTTACACCAGAGACAATTGTTGCTGTTACAGAGATACCAATAGGTCAAGAAACTTGGTTTAAAAGCTTCAAATTTGATATGGAGCAATGCAAAGAATTCATGAAGCTTGAATACACAGACATGTACCTTAACAATTCTATCCCCAAAGGTTACATCAAAGACACTTATTCAAAGCTGCTGCTCAACATACATAAGTATTTTACATGTGAAGGCCGATATCACAAGGTTTACTCATATCATTTCAAGCTACTTCTACATTTCACTAGTAATATTTCACTCGATTTCCCTTTTTATCTGCATAGGAGTATTGCAAAGATGGCTGATAAGGTGCAAGCGAAGTATGAAGGGAGTGAAACATCCTTGTTTCATCATGGTTTAATGAAGTTAATGATTTTAGATGAAATTTAGAAGATAGGAATGGATTGGTCATCTTTCTTGTTTATAAATGGTTTTGAGTTGGAAACCCTAACCCCTGCAAGAAACCCTAAAACTAAAGGAGTTCCATCACCACCAGTAGAAAAACCAAGTCAACCTATGGCTGTAAAACCAAAAGAATTTGTAAAACTGAAGATAAGGAAAAAAACTGAGAAAAGGGCAGAGCAGATACAAATGTTTGATACACCAACTCCATCACGTGCAAAATAGAAAAAAGCTATCAGTAAGCAGGAAATCAAAAGAGTAACTAGAATCAAGAAATGACATCAAAAGGAAAGAAAGTTGCTACAGAGGACATCCCAGTAGCAAATGGAAATCTAGAAGACATTCTTCATGCTATTGACATAGAGGAGACACCCATTTTTCAAGCTGAGTTCATTGGGAAAGATGAGCATAAACTAAAAAATACCAAGTCTGCCAAAAAGCTAGAGTTCATTGGGGAAGATGCAGCTTTCATCTTTCAAGCAAGAAATCCCATGACTAGGCATGCTATGAAACTGAAGGAAGTCAGCAAAGAAGTTCATAAACCCACTGAGACACCTAAAGCTCCTAAAGAAGTTGTTGATCTATCATCAACTATAGTGAAGCATACAACCAACAAAACAAAGAGGGGAAAAGAAGAAATGAAAGAGAAAACAAAGTTTCAGCATCTTAAGGAAAAATTGAGGTTGGAAAACCATGAAATTTCTATCATGAGAAAAAGGGATAGAAAGCATAGTGTTGAGAAAGCACAATTTAAAAGAATGAAGGCACCGTGGGAAGGACAAACTGATTCTATTTCTGAAACTCCAAGTAGTGCAGAGCAGTTTTTCAAGTGGACAATTCCAGCAATAAAGGAAGCCAAGTTTGTCAGAATAATAAATACTCACTTGAGAGCTACTAACAGAAGACTTAAATATCAAGTGGAGGACTTAGAGCAGTAGCTAAAATTGATTCAGGATGAGTTAAAAAGCAGAGGTATTAAAATAACAGTCATTGAAGAGCCAATAGCTAAATCAAGTGCAAATGAAGAAGGAACCTCAAGTAAGATATAATGACTGTGTTTTCACAATTAATATGGTTTTTAAATGTTGCAGACAGGTGTATTTCAATTTTTTTGGCATATTCACAGTTTTCGTTTTTGAAATTTTTTGACAAAACTGCACACTCAGCAATTTTGTAGCGCAGATAGTGTAAAAAAGAAAAAAAGCATTATGAAACTGCTGTAGCAGCTTTTCTGCTCATTTTACTCGCTTTTTGAAACGTTGAAAATCGAGTTAAGGACTGGAATTGATATGGGAGATGTATTAAAGGGTAAATGAAATGATGCAAGTGGAAAGAAGTCAAAAATTTGAAGAATAAGCGTTAAAATGGCAATGTTATAAAGGCGCTATGAAACTGCTGTGTTTTTGTAGCGCAGTACATTACAGCTCTTTTGAATAGCTTTGGAGGCATTTTTGGACAAATGGAACCTAAGGAGGAGTTTTGGGATGTATTAAATCAATTTCAAACAGCTAAGGACCTCGAAATAAAGAGTACATCATGGCCAGAATGTTCAAAGAATGCACTAGACTCTATGCCTATAAAACAGGGGACTGTTTCCTATTTTGGTGGAGGTCAGCAATATGGTCATGAAGATGTGAAGCCCATAATCCAGATTCAACCATGTGATGATACACTTGGTAATGATGTAAATTTTAATAGATAAGTTTGTTATAGATAGAAACAAGTAGTTTGATTCCTTTTTGGAATAGGACTGTTTAAACAAATTAGGTGTATTTTTGTAATAAATTCCATGTCTTATGGTTATGCAAGGTGGCAGGAGTCAGAAATTTAATGTATCTAGTCTATAGGTAGATCATCTCATGTGGTAAGACGTCTATTAAAGGCGAGGAGGTTGAATTAGTACAGGTTGGACATTTTTGGCAAAACTGTGCCTATTGTAATTGACTAGTTTTCAGCTAATGCAAAGATTTTCTACTTAACCAACTTGAGATTTAGAAGGAGTTTAGTGTGTTCCTATTCTATTTGCATATAATTATTATCATATTACAGTGGTGTTTATCTATATTACTCAGAATTCATCTTTTAGATGCTCTGACTTCCTATATAAATGAACTGACTGTGTTTTTACAGTTTCATATGTGTGTATCTCATGACTAAAAATCTGATATGCCTCAACTTCCATGTTAAGTAGATTCACTAGATTACTGAATTGTTTTGACTCCATAAGCCCAATATATACATGCTAATGTGATTCTCAACCTACATCTATCATTTATCTATTTGTTACCTAAATAGAGTTAGCCATCTATATTTTTATCCAAATCATTAACCCTTGAGAGAGACCTCTCAGGCTGAGGAGGCTAAGCCTCAGTCAAAAGATTAGGTTTGAAATAGTTACATGAAGTTGACTGATCAAGCAGCCTATCAGATCCAATTTTGTGATAACACTTATCTTGGTACTCAATTAGCTGATAGCTCATCTTATCATTGAGTCAATGTCATGGGCAAACTGAGATAGTGAATAAATTTTTGGAATGATATATTCATTGCTTTGTATCTGATAAACAAAAACAAGGGGTCAAGTTGTTACCTCTAGTTGAATTTTTATATAACACTTCCTTCCATATTGCAACAAAAATGACCCCATTTATGACACTTTATGGATATCATCCACCATCCACCAGATCATATTTTAGAGAAAATTATAAGCTTCAAGCAGTGAAAGATCACATCGAGCATCAAGAACAAGTTCTCCAACTCTTAAAGGATAACCTCACTCTGGTGCAAAATCGAATGAAATAATAGGAAGATTAGTACCACAGTGAAATAACTTTTGATGTAGGCGAAGGGGTATTTTTACGGCTACAACCATACAAAAAAATGTCCCTTAAGTAAACTAAGAAGTATAATAAATTATCACCCAAGTACTATGGTCCTTATAATGTGTTGCAAAATATTGGTACTATGGCATACAAATTGGAGTTTCTTGCATCTTTCCAACTACACCTAATTTTCCATGTTTCATGCTCAAAGAATGTTATTGGTGACAAGCCCCCAATTTAAACAAATTTTCCAAAACTTGACGAAGAAGGAAATGTCATATTTGAGCCTGAAGCAGTCATAGAAATAAAAACTAGACAACCACAAAATCAATTAACTTTAGAGTATCTCATTAAGTGGAGGAAATTACCCATTGAATATTCCA
This sequence comes from Pinus albicaulis, assembly GCA_034641835.2. NCBI lineage: Eukaryota > Viridiplantae > Streptophyta > Pinopsida > Pinales > Pinaceae > Pinus > Pinus albicaulis. The sequence continues at coordinate 114,876,986 of CM076580.1, read as the reverse complement.
TATGGGAGGATGGAAATTTTATACACAAGCATTTGAAAATACTCAAGCGTTGAGGACAACACTTTTTTGAAGGAGAGGGGAATGTCAGGTCCCTATAATACTAGTATATCCCTCTTATTGTTATTGTTAGTGTAGCCCCTTATTTTTATTTTTGTGCCCATGTATTCTCATATTTTTATTGTTCTTCCCCATAGAATCCCACTATTGTTATTTTTGTGTGCTTACATTATTATTTTTATGTAGGTTCTAATTATATTACGATCCCTTAAACTCCTATATATACCAAGAAGGTGTTATAATTTGTATCATCCAATAATTATTCATTTATATGATGTAAAGGAGGTTGTCCCTCGAAGAGGCTAATTTTTGAGTCGTTGATCTATATTTTTCTTCTATTTTATGATTTGGTTTCATAACATAGGTGTATTGGGCGGACGACTTGTGGGGTGGAAAATCCGATTGTGTTTGGTGGGGTGCCATTATGAGGAAGTGGGGTTGTTCTCACCATGGGGGCGGTTGGGGGTGGGGGGGGTGGGGGTGGGTGGGGCGCATGGGACCAAGGATTCACTTACCATGAAGCTAACGGTGACCTTGGGGAAAAGGTGGAAAAAACAACGAACCTTTCTCTTGGTCGTGTCGAGATTCCTTCTCCATTTGATACATTAGACGAGCACCTTCAATAAATTATAGTTATTTTGGAGAAATTGGATTAGAACAGTCACGAGGATAAGAACAAAGATATAGGGTTATGAACGATCTCCAATAGAACCAATGGTAGGTTATGGACAAGATGGTGTCATTGAGGAGAGGTAAAAAATGAATCCATGATAGATTAGTGATCCTGGAAGGTAGAATGAAGCATATGTAAGCTAATGTCCATGAGGATTTCCATCATCCTCCACCTCTATTTAATGAGCAAGGTGGCCTAGTTTTAGCTCTCCATCCCAACCAATGATGAAAATTAGTTGTTTTAAGGTATATGGATTTTTTTGGCTATTTTGGGTTATTAGTCTATGGATTTATAGTATCATTAGCTTTTTTGTAATGTGGTTTTGTTTTCATATTTGGGTCAACAATTATGGTAGGAATGAGACCTTTAGTTTTTGTTTATGGAGCCTATCACTATGTATGATGAATATTAATTAATAGAAAATGTTGATTTACAAAATAAAATATAAACAAATTTGACAATACCTTTTATAATACCTTTTATGTGGAAAACATAGTTCCTTATTCCAAGAATGGAAATTCTATGTTCATATGGATCAAAGAATGAGGTGAAATTTAAATATTAACTATATTTACTCACCATTACCCTTGCTTGCATTAGTTTTATCGTTTTATGTGAAAAAAATTGCGTTTCAGTATTAATGTGGAGAGAGATCTCAAAACAAGAGCCACGTGGTGGCAATGTCACCGATGTTTTTTTTTGTACATTGCTACCACGTGAATTTTGTTTATTGTGCAAGAATGACATGGGTAATGTGTGAAAATAATATTCTTAATTTTAAAAAAAAAAATCAAAAGTATTTAAAAGAATGAATAATGTTTTTATTTTTTAAAATTGATATATAATATGTATATATTAAAAATGCATATAAATTTATAGTAATTTTGTATTTATTATAAATATTTAAAGATTAATTTTTTAAAAGATAGATTTCTAAAATTATCAATTTGAATTAGTAATTTCTATTTTTTTTTTGGAATTCAATTTTTAAAATAAATCATCTATATATTTAATAGTTTCATTATATATGTTTAATAGTTTCAACTTATATAGATATTCGATCCTTATCCTTCTTTAATATAATTCATAAACAATAAATATTATAAATGATAAAACTTATTTAATGATTAATACTTTTACATTATAATAAACGAGAGGAGGGATTAGAACAATCCATTCAACATATCATAAATAAAAGAATCTAACTAGATGAAGTAAAGTAACTAATATACTCTATTAGAAGGGTATATTAGTCCATGATATTGCCATATTTTTGTCATCTCTTCAATAGGCACAATTTTGGTCTTCGAGAGGAGAAAATACATGGAGAGAATCATGATTATCGTCCAAGTGGTATAAAAAGAAATATGTCGAATCTAAAATGGAAGAGGGTAGACTAGAAAATGTTTGCCGTAATAAAGGTGACCAACATATTTACTGAAATGTTGATAGTTTTCCCCGTGGAATGAATTTCAATGGGGAAATTTCACTGGGAACCAACTAGTTGAGCGGAACCCACAACCATCGAAAGGCAAGCGCTAAGCACAGACAAAAAACATGAAAAACTGTCCCTTGCTCATTTCCTTGTATCCGAACTTCAATGCCAGGATAATAGTAATCAAAAACTACAAGGTAACAACGAATATTGAAGGCTTATTGCTAACTTCGACACTATCAAATTGTTCTATCCTGAAAGATCTTAGAATGAAACCAAAGTGAAAATTTGTACCATGAAATATTGGAGATTAGATTAAAAAAAATGAAAAAGTTGTGGCAAGATCATGGTGAGAATCAAATTTCTTTACCCTTGTATCAAACCAATAATTGTTTTACCTTGGTATCAAACAATTTATTATTAGCATTAAACACCAATGATTATTTACACAGAAACATGGTTCCTTGTTACAAAATATCTCTATCTAGAAACAAAGAAATTGTAAATTCAGATTAAGTGATAAAATTACAAACAAAAAATGACTAAATCATCATAATTCAATAGCTCAAGTAACCAAACTGAAAAATAAAAATAGAAAATGACGTCCATGATTATTCTAAAAGAGGAGAAATTAATAATGAGATATTGCATTGTTCTATTGGCATGAAAATATAAGTGGATTTTGGAATATGAAAAAAAATAAACACATTGAACAATAACAAAAACCGAGTACATCACACTTTGAGAGTCAATATCAAAGAGCATCAAAACTGTGAATATAACGATTTCATAGATGTTATGTAGTCTTCCTTTCATTTAAATAAAGAATTTGGCATGGAAGTGGACTCTCAAGCCACCCTCCAGAGTCCTGGGTACCAATTTATCTATGTAAGCAAGCCACTATGCTATTTGGCCCTCATCACTTTCAGGAAGTTATAAAAACTTGTTACTCAACATGTTATTATTCAAGAATAACTCTAATACATCATGAAACCTAGAGGCTACACTATATAGACTCAAGCTAATACAACTACAACTTGCAGAGTATTTTTCAAAATAAAAAAGAATTAAAATAATATTTTATCCAATAGTTTCCCCATAATTCAAAGTTAAAAGTGCCCTCTAATGTGTTATTACTCCAAAAATTAGCTTCTACAAATACTTATGGAGATTGGAGTGGACACTCTGACCTAATTACCTTGAATATTTTAATCCAATAGGATCCCTATAATTAATTGTTAAAATATACTCTAGTTTCTTACATTCCTTTAGTTAGTTTCTAGAAAGACTCTTGGAAATTAAGTGGACATCCTATCCTATTTACTTTAATCATCTTTACCTATGATAAATACTAAAAATTATACATAAAAGCATGGGATGTATTATATACATCTGCTCAGTCAAGAAATATTGGCTATCAGAACCTAAGATGCACCAATGTTATCATGTTTCCATAATATTTATTTGCTATTCAGACTCAAGTCCCCATAACATTATCATATACCAGCATGGGCACAAATGGGCTTTTAAAGTTAGTGTTAGGTCCCTATATCACTAGTATAGTCCCTTATTATTGTTAGTGTAAACCCCTTATTGTTATTATTGTACCCTTGTAACCCCCATTTTTTTATTATTGTGCCCTTAAATTATTATTGTTAGGTCGGCTAGGATTACATTGTGGACCACTAGGATTACATTATGGCCCCATGGACTCCTATATATAGAAAGGAGGTTTTGTAAATTGTATCATCCAAGAATTTTTAATTCATGTAATGTATTGGAGGTTTCCCCCTCGAATTGGCTTATTTCTAAGGCGTTGATATCTCTTTTCTTCTCTTTTTGGAGTTGGTTTCCCAACATTTGGTATCAGAGCTTTGGATTCTAGGGTTTCGCTGCTCCAAATAGGTCATCGTGGAATTTTCGCTTTAACTTTTTTTATACGAAGTTTCAGAAGCTGAAATTTTTAGGGTGCAAAGCCGAAATCCTGAGGAATATTTTCTAAAAATTTCAGAGCTTGGTTAGCAATATTTTCGGAGATATGATCTGTGGAAGTTAGGTCTTGTTTCAGGCTCCTAAACAGGTCATCATGGAATTGGTGCTATAAATTTTTTTCTACTAAGGTTCAGAATCTGAAATTTTTAAGGTGCGAAGCTGAAATGCCAAGAAAACACGTCAAAAAATTTCAGAGCTTGGTTCGCAATATTTTTGGAGATATGATCTGTGGAAGGTAGTGCTTTTTCAGGCTCCTGAATTTCATCTCAAAAAGGTGATCGTGGGAAAATTTCAATAACTCTCTCTCTGAGCATCAGATTGGAGTTCCATAAAAATTAGTCACAAGTAAATAGACTGTAGTTTCTTGGCTATCAATTTCAGAGGCGAAGGACAAAACAGTGACACGTGTCAAGTCATACAAGTTCGCTATACTGAACCAGTCCATAATTAGGTCATTGTGGGAGATTGGACATAACTTTGTCTTGGAGAATCCAAATCAAGTCAGACCTATGGCATTCAAAAGAGAATTAAGAGGGCTACCTCAGTGCTGAATTTTAGATATTTAAGATCCACAATCACAGAGATAATACAATTTCAATATCGAGCTCCTCAAAATCAAGTAAAAGGTGTGTATTTGTTTTCCGAATTGCATAAGTCTTGTTTGAAGAATCAAGTTGAATTGATTGCAAGAGCATATTGTAGAATATATATCAATATTGGATTATAAAATGGCCCCTAAAAATAATTCAGCACCCATTAAGCCTTTGGAAAGCTCTACTATGACTCATGAAGACGAAGAATGGCAACATGACATATCAAAATTACAAGAGCAAGTGCAACAAATTTCGCTCTTGCAAAGAGCAGCAAAAAATGACATGGAAGTTTTGAAGAAAGGTGTGGAAACTAAGATGGATGGTTTGAAGAAAGGCATGGAATCTAATATTGATGGCATGGAGGCTATCATGGAATCTAAGATGGATGACATGGAAGCTAATATCGATGAGAAAATGGAAAACATGAAGAATGTTCTAAAAGCAGACATGGAAGGTTTGACAAAGTTGATACAAGAAATGTTTCCTAATGGTGAAAAGATAGTAGAAGAACCTCATGATGAGAACAAAATAAATGTTAATCGTGATTTCATAAACTCTAATGTTGGCGTGAAGAACCACCATATTCCAAAAATGGATATGAGGAAGTTTGATGGAAAGGATCCTGTAACATGGATACTACAGATGGAGCAATATTTTGATCTCCATAATGTGCAAAACACACAAAAGGTACGCATTGCAACTTTACATTTAGAAAAAATACATTTGTATGGTATCGATGGCTTTGCTCCCGTAAAAAAATTGTCACTTGGTCAATTTTTACGGAGGAAATGATAGCACATTATGAGGATACAAAGAGCAACACCTTCTTTAGCCAATTGATAAATCTCAAACAAAACGGTTTAGTGGGGCAGCACATTGAGGACTTCCAAAAATTGAATATAAGGGTAACTAATATTCCAAAGGAACACAGGATTGATCTCTTCTTAGGTACTCTAAAGGATAACATCCAACATGAAGTTCGTGTTTTGGAACCTGATTCATTGGAGAAGGCATTCAGGTTGGCAAGAAAGGTTGAATGTAAAATTATGGCGACAAGGAAGCCTACCACTCAATTCTATAAAGAAGGAAGTGTTGCTACGCCTAGATTTCCACAACCTACAAGGTTGACACCATAACAATTGGAAGAAAAAATAGCAAAAGGGCTTTTCTACAGTTGTGATAGCAAATACACTAAAGGTCATAAGTGTGCTGAGAAGAAATTATTTTACATAGATTGTGAAGAGGAAGAAGAAAATGAACAAGAAGAGGATATACACCAGGAACCAGCCCCAGACGAGGAAGAAATGAATCCAACCATATCGTGTAATGCACTGGCAGGAATTACCACTCCTCAAACTCTCAAGATAAAAGGACAAATCAAGAAGAGAAAGGTAATAGTGTTGATTGATTCAGGTAGCACCCATAATTTTATTCATTGTAAAGGTAGCCAAGGAATTAAATTGTTTCCTATACCCAGCACCAGAATGTCAAGTGATGGTTGCAAATGGAGAATGTTACACCGAAATCACAATTTGACATTCTGCTGAATGTATGAGCTCATCATTACTCATACTTCCTCCTTTTGCAAGTCCAATATACCAGCTCCTCATATCAAGCTTCAAAATCAGAGAAAAATCCCCAAAATCCCCTAAGAATTGGTATCGCACTTTCTCTATGCATTCCCTGCGGTCCCGCACCTAAATCTCAGCCTGCCTGCGGAACCATACCGCACGTTCTTTGTGTAATGGGTGTGGGACCCCTGTAAAACATAAAAAGGCGAGAAAGTAAAGATAAAAAGATGAATTCCAGATGAATTCTAGAAGTTTCTGGATGGGAATTTTCGGGAATGGATACGCTTTGAAGAGGTTCATGCATCCCTCACTTAATGGAGCTAACCCCTTGATGAAAGGAGCTTATCCCTTTGAAGGAGGAATCTATCCCTTCATATTTGGAACTAGAAACCTCCTCTCTTTCACTATAAAAAGAGGCCTTGGGTAGCCTCAAAGGGAGTTCAAGCTTATGAGATTTGAAGTTAAATGCTGTTGAGATTTAGACTTAAGTAACTAAGACTTTCTGTGAGGTTAAATCACTCATCTCCATTTGTCTTAGCTCAAGAGTGAAATGCTTGTCAAAGTAAAGGAGATTCCTGCTTCGGACCCCGGGAGGACCTGCACAACATCAAGGCACAGGTTGTAAAGGTTTTCTATCTTTCAAGTTAATACAAATATACTCATTTCTCTCATTAAACTGTTAATTTGTGGTTTATTTCATGAATTCCTTGATCATTATGATAAGTATGATTTATGATAATGTCTATACAGGTGCTGCTTAATCTTTTTGCTTGTTTGTGATTGCAGATAATACAAGGAACGTTCTTTCAGTGCACGGGAAGAACTTCAACAAAATCAAGCAAGCGTTGGACATAAGGTAGGCCTCACACCCGTATAGTGTTTTTATAAATCTTATATACTTAGAGAGAGATTAGTATAATTGGCTGTTTGTTGCTAGTTACCTTTTGTACTAGAGAGATCGGTCTTGTCTGCAAGACGGATTAATCTACACAACAAAATGGCGACTCCGCTGGGGAAGAACTTGTTTGTTCTTGGTTCTCTTTGATTTTTGACTTGAGAAAACATTTTTTTTTCTGGTTTTTGATTGATTCACATCTGTCTGGGTACTTTAAATTTTTTCTGTTTTTGAAAATTTAGAAGTGTTTTTGAGTTTTTCTATCATTTTTGCTAGGACCGCACTCTGCATAACCTTGACAGTGCGGGCAGTTTCGCACGTTCTTTACAGAACACAGTGCGGGACCGCACCTGTCAACACTGCTTACATGCGGACCCTGTAAAATTTTAGAAAATTTCTAGGTTTCTTTTTCTGGTTAATTTTTAGATCTTTGGTTTCTGCCCAGACTGGTTATTGTGTCTATCAAGAATTCATTGTGTAAGAATTCCAACAGTGTTAGTGTTTTGAATGATTTTCTAGGAGATTTTGCCAATTGGATTATTTTTCCTGTTTGGTCTTTGTAGTGATTCAAATTTTTTGACAATTTGCAGTATCTCAGATCACATAGATCTCTTTTTGTCTTTTGAATCTGACCTCGTTGTGAAAACATCCTAGATTGAGAAATTAAGCCTTTGATTTCTTTGCAAATCTTCGAAAGAACTTGCTTCAAAGTTGTGAATTTCATTTATTCTTTGAGTGTTTTGAAAAACATATTTTGAGTGTTTTTTGATCTGTTTGTTATCTGAACGAATAGATTCTTAGTTTGCTGAACAACTAAGAGAAACATTCATAAAAAAAAAAACTCTAAAAAGCTTTTACTCAATTTAGATTAGTTTTCAAAATTAGTTTTTGTAGTTTTGAATAGTTTTAATTTTTGTAGATTTCTTTCGAAAGAGAATTGTTTTGTAGCTTCTTGTTTGGAAAAGAAAAGAGTTTTTTCTTGTGAGCTTTGATAGTTTATTGAAAAGACAAAATAGTTTCTTTCAATTAGTTTTCATGTTTGAAGAAGGAATTTAAAGTTTGCATTCTCTAACTCTTCTTTAGATAGAAAGTTCATTGAAAGAGAAAAGAATTGAGTATCATCATAGGTGCATTTTAGTGTTTTTGGAAGTCGAGTCTTCACATCATACAAAGTTTCATTTCCGCACCTTTTTGACTTAAGAAACAACCCTTAAAAGTAACGCTTAAATAAAATTCATCTAGTAATCTTTTTATTTATAGGGCTCTCATCACCAACATAGCTTAGGCTATTATCTTGGAGTAGGGAGTAATTAACTCTCCAAGATAGATAAAACAAACAAGTAGATATATCTTGCGGTAGGAAGAATTCCAGTTGTTGCATGTATGCTCTGGGAAGCTCCTCTTAAAGAAGTTAAGCACGAGATCATATCTGAACCAGTGGGGTAATCAATCCTTCCTCATTGGGAACGATAGAAGATATACACGTATTAAAAACGGTAAACCTCGGATAGACCATTGTCGAGGAGCCAGGGGTCACTTGTCGGTAAACCTTGGATTCGTTCAAGGAGCCTTCAAGGGGATTGAGCTTTGTTACTCTGCCCTTGCGTGTGTGTCGGATCGTAGACTGTTCCCCCAGGTATATTTGTTTCAGTTGGTAACCTTAGAGGCCATAATCTTTAGGATTCTTTCCTAAGGTGACGGTGGAGGGAAGATCCCACTATACCTGGAACAGACGTCGACTAGACTCACTTGGACTCTCTGGGGGGTTTTCTTCACTCGAGATGGTTATGTGAAGAAACTTGTGCCAGTCTGTTTCATTAAGCAGGTTGTCGGGGTAACTGTTCCAACCGCCCTTTTCGTGTTAAAACTCTACTAAGTTGGATTTCATCACCAATTAGTGATTTTAGTACGGAAAGTTACTTGTTTGTGTGTGGTTTGAACTCTTAGATTTTTTAAGCGAGTGATTCAATTGTTTGTTTCTTAGAGACTTTAGGTGTTTTCATTGAAATTTTTCTTTGTTTGCGTGTGATTAGATAATTTTTTCATCGTGGCGGAATTGCCGAGACAATCCCGGAGAATACAAGGGAAACCCCTTGAATTTACACCAGGTCATCTAGAAGGGCTTCGGGCTCTGGTACCACACAGTAGCCGTAGACTTAGATCAACAGAAGCTGAAAGCTCTGCTATTGTGATACATCCTGATCATCAAATTCCTACAACAGAATATATTCAAGAACCGATTTCAGTTTCTGAAGTCACGGAAAATATTTCTCCTATTGGAGAATTATCTGACGAACCTGAAATCTCCGAGCCTGAAACTGAATCTTCTGTGTTAGAAACATCCTTAGGTTTTGTCTCACCAACTTCTAGTGATCCAGGTTCACCCAGGGTTAGAAATATCATTACTGAAAATCTTCCCTCTGGATTAATTTCTATAGAAGAACTTACTAATCCAGACGAAGACATATCTCTTCCCAACTCCCCTCAATCGATAAATCTTAGGGAGCGTGAATCTATCTTCTACAGCCCTATTCGAACTAATCCCTGGTATCTTTCTTTAACTGATTTTTTAGAGAATCCGGGTCTTACTTTTTATCCACCTCGAGTTCCATTTCATCCTACACCCAGAGGTTACTATCCGTCATCTATTATGGTTGGAGAGTCATCCATGTTTTCGCAAACGCCTGAATCTTTTTTACATGGTGGTCCTTTTGTTCCTGCGGGATATCAGTCTTTGTCTGGTACTTTCTCAGGAGCAACTCCTCAACCTATCGAAAATGTGTTATCATCTGGTCTTGGTGGACTTAAAATTGAAACGTCGAACGCAGAGCAAGTTTATATGATGTCTGGTAACATTCCTAATCCTCAAGCTCAAGGCAGTCAGTTTCCTTCTGGGGGTCAACCTCAGGGAATTCAGTTACCGCCTGGGGGGCAACCTCAGGGTAGTCAATTACCGCCTGGGGGGCAACCTCAAGGTAGTCAGTTACCACCCGAGGCACAACCTCAAGGTAGCTTTTTCCCAGGACAAACTGTGGATCCATATTATTTTGGGGGGCAACCCCAAGGACAGTACATACCTCAGGGTTATCAACCTCAAGGACAGTACATTCCTCAAGGTCAACCCCAAACTCAATATGCTCCTCAGGGTCCTCAACAACCCCAACTTCAGTACGTGCCTCAAGGTTATCAACCTCAAGGGTAGTACCCAATGCAAGGTTACCAACAGCCTTCTGGTCAACCATCTGTTCAAGGAGCCGGAACTTTACCTTATTATCAACCCTACGTTCAACCAAGTTTTGGTCCTTACGTTCAACCTTCTACGGGACAATACCCCGGAATGATGGTGTGGGATCCGTCCCAATATCAACAGCCTTTGCAGCCTAATGTGCAGTTACCTTATCAACCTGGTCAACCATTGGTTTCTGGTTCAACCCAACAGCCTGTTCAGCCAACTATTCAAACTCCTGCACCTAGTTCAGTTCAGCAAGCTGGGCTTAGTGCACCTCAGACTCCGCCCCAAACTGCTGCAACTGCTGCAACGTCTGTTCAACCTGTCACACCTGTTTCTGGAGTGTCTGTAGCCCCGAGTTTGGCTATCCCTGTATCCATGCAAATCCCTCAAGTCTCTGTACCTCATTCAGGACCTTCAGTTCAGACTACAGTTCAGATGCCTGCAGGACAAGCCGGTACAAGTACAGTTGTTACAAGTCAACCTCAATTTACTTATCAACCGTACCAGGGACAGCCGCAGTTCGGTCCCTATGTACAGAATCCAAGCTATCAACCGTACCCTGGTTATACTTATCAACAACCTCAGTATGGTCCGATTCATCCTGGTTATCCAGGAGGTTATACAATACCCAATGCTAATCCGATTCCTAGTTATCCTGGGTATCCGCCTCCTGGATCTGCTTTGGCTTCTCAAGGTTTTCGTGACCCTAACCGTCAGTTACCGTTCATCGCAACTTTAGACTTACCAGATTTGACGCGCCTTACTAATGATCCTATTTTCTATTATCAGAACTGGCCGTCAATGCCTCATAAGTTGCCCAGTGACATACCAAAATTTGAAGGTAAGTCAGGAGAGGATCCATCAAATCATGTGATGACTTACCACCTTTGGTGTGCATCTAATTCTATTGTTGATGATTCGATTCGCTTACGTCTTTTCCAAAGGACACTCATAGGTCTTGCAGCCAAATGGTACATTGAGTTGCCACGAGGCTCGTTTCATAATTTCAGTCAGTTAGCAACATCTTTCTTAACTCATTTCCAGTTGCCTGTCAGATACGACAATGGCACATAATTATTAACTTCACTAAAACAATCTACGTCCACGTATATTTCTGATCATATTCATGAGTGGCGACGTAGACGACGTTTAGTGAAGGTTTATATTCCGGATCAAATTTTGGCAGAATGGTTTGTGAAATCATTGTTGCCCAAGATCACTGAAGATGTAGCTAAGGCTGGTGTTGTTACTGAAGAGCAAGTAATTGCTCAGGCTCAGTACCTTGACCTCGTCTATACGCAGTCAGGTACTTTACATGAAAAAATTCCCGATTTACCCAAACAAGGTCAAATAGTTGCTGCTCCTTCAGGGTCTCATGCCGCTGACGGTATGATTGGTACAATTAGTTCTAAAAGTAAGAAGAAATCTTCAAAGAATTCTTCTCCAATTATAACTTTACCTGATTCCCCGAAAGGAGAATCCTCTCAAGAAGTTTCTGCCGATATTCATGTCGTTGAAACATCTACGGCAAAATCAAAATCCGGTGGTAAAAAGAAAGGGAGGAACAAAAACAAGAAAAATTCGAAGGAAAAAATAGATAAAGAAGAATCCAATGACGAGAAACGTAAACCTCGCTATCCATGCTTCATTTGTGAACAAGATCACTTCACAAAAGAATGTCCATATCGAGAGGAGGTTACGAAACTCATTAAAGGATCACAACAACCTGCTGTCTTGAAGGATCCTTTTCCAGTTCAAGATAGTAAAATGATTGGTTCTTCCTCGACCACTTTAGAAGAGCCTATTATGATGATGTCTCATGTAAGGATTGCGACGCGATCGCAAGATTACGGTTCTAAGAATCCCGTTGATGGCAAAGAAGGAGAGTCTTCTAATGCCAACGCATCAAATACAACTCCTCCTGTTTCCGGTCTGCTACAGATCGAGAAAAAAAATCCAGACTTGATAATCAAACCGCCTACTAAAGGTGTTCTTCGTAAATCAGCTTTCAATCCACTTGCGAGAGCTGCTCAGAATTACAACATTGTTGAAGATTTAGCTGTTTCTCCTTCAGCAATGTCGGCTTTGGAAGTGCCGCAATCGTGTCCAGCACAGCGTAAATTGTTATTGTCTGCCATAGGAGCTGTTGATGTTCAGGATTCTAACCTTATAATCTTCGATTTAGAAACTAGTACACTGCGTCTTCCTCACCAAATGGCTTTCCAGATTCCAGTGTTAGTAAAAAACAGACCTATTTTTCGGACTGTGATTGATGAGGGAGCTTCAACGTGTATTATGTCGTTTCAGTGTTGGAAATCTCTTGGTTCTCCTACACTTAACCAATCTCCGACGATTCTAAAAGATTTTGATGGTCGAGGTTTTCAACCTTATGGTATTTTGCAGGATTTACCCATAGGGGTTGAAGGGAAAATCGTTAATCTAGATGTGGAGGTGGTTGATGCCCCTCTAGATTACAACCTTCTACTGGGTCGTAGTTGGTCTTATGCTATGACTGTTGTTGTCTCTTCGGTCTTTCGACTTATAAAATTTCCATATCAAGGAAGGATCGTGACAATAGATCAGTTAACTTATTTTTCGTCAGACCCAGCCTCTATAGAAACAATCCAGCATGTTGGTAAAACGACTATCCCTTATAAGGATGTTGGAGTAAGTTTGGTTAAAGATTCTGGTTTGCTAGGAACTTTTTCCTTTCCTCCTCCTAACGTATCGTCTTCTACTGCAACTATTCATATGATTTCATCGGACACAGTTTTGTCTGATGATCCTTGGATTCTACCTTCGGAATCCGAGATTGACTCATTTGATGGCGCGATGCCTTTGAGTCCATTTGAAATTGCGTACCAGACTGTACAGTCTTTTTCCAACACCTTTTCAACCGAAATCGATCCAATGAATGGGATCCAAGAGGAATCGCTTTCTATTTCTAGTTCAGACGCAACGACATTTCCTGAAGTTGTTCATACAGATGAGAAAATTCGTGAGTTTTTGTCTGTTGATGATTTACCATGGGAAGATCTCCATCATAGGTCTTCATTCTTACCTGAATTAGATCATTTTGAAAATGATTTCGCTTCAATTTTTACTGCTGAATATGCCAAGGAACCTCAGAATCCATTGCAAAATCCTGATTCTGAGCTGAATTTAGAAAATATATCTAGAACGGTTCAAATTGACATTTCAGTAAAACCAGGAATAATTGAAAACATTCATATAGGTGCTTGTTGTTCAGACGAAGAAATTCAGACTTATAAAGCCCTATTTCAAGAATTCCGTGACGTGTTTGCCTGGTCTTATGAAGAAATGCCAGGAATTGATCCATCGATCGTAGTTCATGAGATTAAGACTTACCCATATGCTAAACCTGTTCGTCAACGATTACGTCAAATTCATCCTAGAAAAGCTGCTGCTATAAAAACTGAAGTTGAAAAATTACTTCGAGCAGGATTCATTTATCCAATTCCCTTAACGGATTGGGTATCGAATATTGTTCCCGTTACTAAAAAACAAGGAACGATAAGAGTATGTATCGATTATAGGGATATTAATCGAGCGTGTCCAAAAGACAATTATCCAACTCCCTATATCGATCAGATAATCGATGATTGTGCTGGTAGTGAACTATTCTCCTTTATGGATGGTTTTTCCAGCTATAATCAAATAAACATACTCCCTGCAGATCAACCTAAAACAACTTTCATTTGTCCGTGGGGAACGTTTGCCTATTGTAAACTACCTTTTGGACTAAAGAACGCTGGAGCAACTTTTCAACGGGCAATGTCTTATGCATTTCATGACATTAAGCACATTGTTCAGCCATATCTCGATGATCTACCTGCTCATTCATTACGTAGGTCCGATCATCCCACTCATTTACGAGCAATTTTTATGAGATGTCGGCATTATCGGATAAGGTTGAATCCGCATAAATGTGTTTTCTGCGTAGAATCGGGTCGTTTACTGGGATTTGTTGTTTCGAAATCAGGCATTCGTGTTGATCCTTCGAAGGTTGAAGCTATCGTTAAATTGCCTCCTCCTTCGACATTGCGCCAACTCCAAAGTTTGCAGGGGAAAGCAAACTTTTTACGTAGATTTATTCCGAACTATGCTGAGCTTGCGAAGGGTTTTACCCGGTTGTTGAAACAAGACATTCCGTTCTTTTGGGATGAGGTCGCTGATCGATCTTTTAATGCACTTAAACACACGTTGACCCATGCGCCGTTATTGCATCCTCCCAACTACAACCAAGATTACATCTTGTATCTCGCTGCTTCTCATTCCACTATTGGAATGGTACTAGTTCAGGAAGATGAATCTCACAACGAACATGTGATTTACTATCTTAGTCGAAATTTGAATCCGACTGAAATCAAATATACACATGTGGAGAAATTGGCCTTGGCAGCTGTTCAAGCTGTCCAACGTTTTCGACATTACGTATTGTTACGTAAAACCACAGTAATTTCTGATTGCAACCCTATGATGTATATTTTGACCAGAAAATTGCTAGGGGGCAAATATTCTAAATGGATAGTTATCCTACAAGAATTTGACTTGGAATTTGAAAAATCCAAGGCAAAGAAATATTTGGTTTTTGCGGAACTAATGTGTGATTTTCCCTCTACTGATATTGAAACAGTGGCAGAAGAGTCCATTGTGGACGAATCTTTGTTTCTTATCAGTACGCTTGATCCATGGTATGGGGATATTATTGTGTATCTCCAAACCCAATCTTTTCGGCCCGAAATTTCACGAACTCAACGACGGAAAATACGTTTCCAATCCCAACAATATAATATCATTGGTGATACTCTTTATCGACGTGGAGCGGATTCAGTTTTCCGACGTTGTCTAACTCATGAAGAGGCTGAGAAGGTGCTAAATGACTTTCATTCTGGAGCATGTGGCGGTCATATGTCTGGGTATGCCACTGCCCAAAAGATATTGCGTGCAGGTTATTTCTGGCCAACATTATTTAAAGATTGCATTTATGCGGTTCGGAAATGCCACAACTGTCAAATTTTTGATAGAAAAATGCGCGCACCACCCGCTCCTCTTCACCCTATAATTGTTGTTGGTCCTTTCGCAAAGTGGGGTATCAATTTTATCACATGTAACCCTCACTCGGCCGGGGGGCATGCCTATATTATTCTCGCAGTAGATTATTTTACGAAATGGGCCGAGGCGATGCCTAAATATTCAGCTGACGGCAAGACTGCTGCAACATTCGTATTCAATCATATAATTGCTAGGTTTGGTGTTCCTCAGGCTATTATTACGGATCATGGAAGTCATTTTCGGAACATCATGATGACTGAACTAACAGAACAACTTGGCCTATGCCACGATAGTTCCACTCCGTACTATCCACAAGCAAATGGTCTCGTTGAAGCCATTAATAAAGTTTTAGTCACCATGATTAAACGAATCATTGGTATTCACAAGACGAATTGGCATTCCATGTTATTTTCAGCGCTTTGGGCATATCGAACCTCCGTCAAAACATCAACAGGTTTCACTCCTTTTTAACTGGTCTACGGTTTAGAAGCTGTGCTACCGATTGAATGCGAGATACCGTCACTAAAATTAGCCGTAGAATTACTTCCAGCTACGTCTGAAGAGGAAAAACGTTTCTTGTACTTGGCCCAATTAGATGAGAATCGACGAAGTGCTGCAATAGCAAACGAAACTCATGTTAAAAGGATAAAAGCTCAGTATGATAGAAATGTGACCCCTCGAAATTTTTCAGAAGGAGACCTAGTTTTACTTTATGATCAAGCTAACGACAAGCTAGGAGCTGGAAAATTCGTGCCTATGTGGCATGGTCCTTACATTGTGAAACAAAAGTTAGCAAAAGGGGCCTATGAGTTAGTAGATTTTGACGGTGTCCCTTTGGATAAACCCAGAAATGGGCTTTATCTAAAGCGATATTACGCTTAAACAAGGTGTGGAGATTTTTGTTAGTTTAGATTTCTTTACTGCTGGTGTGTTTTAGATTAGAAAAGTGTGCCTAGTTTAGAAGTGTGTTTTTGTCACTATTCCTGCTTATCTGAGTTTTACTCTTGATATTGCAGATGTCGACGTCTCTTCAAACCTACATTGGTTTTGCTGATGGTGTTTGTCGTAGTACACGGAACATTTCTTCCGCAGCTTGGGTTATCTATTCACCCTC
The DNA here is from genome assembly GCA_034641835.2 of Pinus albicaulis. NCBI lineage: Eukaryota > Viridiplantae > Streptophyta > Pinopsida > Pinales > Pinaceae > Pinus > Pinus albicaulis. The sequence continues at coordinate 114,860,348 of CM076580.1, read as the reverse complement.
TGACGAGTTAGTATCCATGCATGGGGTAAGCCTTGGTCAAACAACAAATAACATTGCCGAGTATAGTGCAGTGATTGAGTTATTATCCGAGTCCATATCATTTGGAATTCGGAGTTTGATTGTAAGGTTGGATTCTGAACTTGTTGTATTACAGCTTAACAGGGTTTATACCATTAGAAATCCGGTGTTATTACGATTATTTTTGAGAGTTCGTCTCTTGGAACGTGAGTTTGATTATATTGAATATCAGCATATTCCAAGACATTTGAATACATTAGCAGATTCAATTGCTTCTAGTATGATAAATAGACATTTGCAATAATTAAAAGCAGTAAAACAAACAACATTCATTTATGTACACAGATAGCCGTCAAAATAGTGATATATATCATAGGAGTGTGTTCAAAAATATACATCGTCTTCGATCATAGGTTGGAAACACCTTATGATCGGCAAAAATGATAATACAAAAGTACAAAAATGAGTCTATACGATCATCCCATCACTGATGATGATCTCGATAGGAAACAACTGCTTGGGCCACCCTGCATAGGAACCTCCTGAAAGGTCCTGGGACTCCAATCACATATCTTTGTAGCCTGAGAGGGATGTCATCTATGCTGGTCTCTGGTATATCTAGAGTCAAGCGCTCTAGATGATGTTCCAAATCAGTCAAAATCTCTACTGATTGGCCTGCTAGGGCTGGTGCGGGCGCAACTAGTTGTCTCCTCTCGAAAGGTTGGAGATGAGCTGGTCGTTGTGGACCTACGTCTGTATTCGAAAAACTTTTGGTTATTAGTTTTCTAAGACGATAAAAAATTAAAAAAAATTAGAACTTAGCAAACGTTGAAAAATGTTTTACCTGAATCGTCCCACTGTTCCCCTGCAGGGAGAGACATCTCTCTATCTCCGCGGAAATCTATCCCTGCATATGGAAAATCCTCTATCATGAAAACTTGGCGATCCAGCCAACGAAAATATGAAACAGGGAATCGTACAATCTCAGTGCCCTCAATAGCATGACGGGCCATCAGCGCGGACCAGCGAACCATTCTCGGTTCTCGAGGTCGACCGGCATCAACTGCAATACTCTGTGGAGCTAATTGAGGAATCCTCTCCAAAGCAAAAGAAACGACGATGGATCCGTATCCAAAGTTATTTAGTTTCCCAGTTTTTGCTCTGGTAAGTTGGCCTTTTATATTTGCCAATACAGCTTCGCACCAGTTGAAGATGGTGCCGCGAAAACAGTCCACAGCAATGCGCATTTGGGAACCAGTAGCTACGTGAAGCGCGGCACTCCCACATAGTTTGGTAACAGTGAATGCTATAACTTTCAGTTCAGGACAGATGATATGTTTTATGTCAATCCGTTTGTCCCGAGGATTTGCCTGATCATTGCAAAATTCGAGTTGAAGACTAGCGACAGTCTGGCCACCTGGCCTAGTCCCAAACAAGGATACATGTTCGCCCCTCTTGGACAAACCAGTCAAAAAATATATATCCTCCAGCTCAATTTCGAGCCGGTGGCCACCAATAAAGAAACACTGGTCCTCTATGTGCCATCTGTCTACCAACCATGTTAAGAGTTCCACTTGTGCCCTCATGCCAGAGATGGCCCATAATTTGTATAAGCAGCATGTTTTTAATGCCCTTTGTGTGGGAAAATGAAGTATTGCAGCTTCATCCACTTCCTCATGCTCCCTTTCTCGCCAAATAAGCATCTTGTTAATCCTGCAACACAAAATAAGGCATATTAGAATGATTTCATTTGAAAATTTTTGGCAGAAATTTGAGAAAACCGTGCTTTAAATTTAACCGCGCGGGTACCGCACCCGCTCTTTGTAAACAGAGCGTAGCTCCGCACGCGAGGTGTGTGCTGGGTGCGGTACCCTCGATTTTTTCCCGTTCAGAAAAAATCGGGGTCCGCAGGTAACCTGTGTCCCGCCTGCGGACCCCGCGGGCGCATTTTTGAACCAATTTTTGCCCTAAAAAATCAAACTAAAGCCTAAAAATGAATTTCAAACGGATGAAAAACAAGATGAGGAGGTCGTGGATTACCTGGGACTGATGATTTTCGATTCCAATGGTTGAATTTTCCAGAATCTTCACGGGAAATTTTTTATCCAAAAGCTTTTTACTTTTCACTCTGCAACTGAACGGTAAAAATGAAATAGAAAAAGTCCTTTTTATAAGTTTTTTCGAATGAATGAATTGTTAATTTATTTATTTTTCACTTTAAAAGGGATATTTTTGAAAGCATTTTTATTTATCTTAAACATGTATGTGTAATGTTTTGAGTTTTTGTGCAGAAACAGGATTTTTCAGGTGAAATGATCATTTTTCAACAAAGAGCATACTTTTATCACTTTTTCGGACTCTTCCAAAAATTTTACGAAAAAGCGAAACCTTGGAGTCTTCTTTAAGCCCTTTTCAGACTCTCTAAATATGAAAAGATTGCCGAGTACTTGACTATTCGAACTCGTTAAAGTAAATGAACAGTCGTCCCTTCAGTATAAGTTTACCCCTTTTATGGACTAAAATGGACTATTTACGAAAAAGGTATACGTTGACTAAATACGATCAATAGAGTTCTCTCCCGCATTATTTTATCCTTTTTCGGGCTCGAGAGACTAAATTTACGAAAAAGAACACCCATGGAGTTTTCTTAAGTTTTTCTTCTGACTCCCTAAAACTGAAAAACACCGAGTTTCTCCTATACTGGACTCGTTAAAACTTAACAATAAAGGACTTGTTTAATTTTCAACAGGAACGAACCACTCCTTCTTAGGGTTCGAATTTTAAACTAAGTTGGACTCATCCGAAGGATGAGCTTATAACCAAGCAAATGTTATCCTCCTCAAGCTTGTCAAAAATAAAGAGGTACTTGCCAGAAATGGTGGGGGAAAAGAGAGAAAAATGGGCATGTTTGTTGTACTTTAAAAATTGTTCGAAAACTCAGTCGACCACTCTTGGACACGACACTTATTTTCACCTGGGTTGGGAAATACTTTGCCTAACAGTTAATCAAACCATATTGAAAATTTTCAGCCGGTTTCTGGGTATTAGCTTTGGGTCAATTTTCACCAAGCCATCTGCAGTGTCGTTATGTGTCCAAGAGAACAGTTCAAATAAAACCATTCATCTGCAAAGTATCTGTCATCCATCTTTGACCATCCCTGAGTCAGTCCTTGCTAATATATTTTCAAAACTTGATCTATGATTTCGTGTTGTGGGCTTGCCTACGACAGATCGCTTTCTATCGACATCAACACACTATCTAGGAAGTTGATCCAGAAATCGCCAGTACCTTGAAATTTGCATGCCTCAATGGCAGGTTTCTCGCTTTCGACGACAGGTTGCATCAATGACCTTCGATCGAATGACTCCGTGACATGTTCGACTTCAGCTCATTCATTCACATTTCATGGACTGTACTGAGTACTTTGAGAGCCATTGACATTAATGGTGGTTTCTCTCACACTTGTTAACAGTTCACATCATTGACTGGTAATCAAGTGGTTTCTACCATGTTCGACTTCAATACATTCATTCACATGGATAGAATCGTACTGGTTCGATATGCGGAAATCAAGACCCTGGATCTAGTTTCCACCATCCAGGCTGCAAGGAATTTTGTTGTCATCTATACAGTAGACTTTTGATAAACAGATGGCTGCGTCCATACTGTGTCTACATATATTTGTACTATGATGTATTCAAAATCATTCCCGTATCAGAACGATTTCAGTTAGTTTATAGTTAGTTTTTATCTGAGTATGGGAATGCCTACCTCAGTGATGACATATACATGTATATATTTTGCATTGAATGTTTTTACAGGTACCGACTGGGGTGTCCACAGGATGATCTTTGAAATGATAAAGTACCGCACTCTTCATATATGACAGACTACAGCTTTATTTATTCCAAACTTTGCACTTTAGGGGGCAATTTGTTACACTGAAAACTGTCACCTTGACATTCTGCTGACTGTATGAGCTCATTATCACTCATACTTCCTCCTTTTGCAAGTCCAATATACCAGCTCCTCATATCAAGCTTCAAAATCAGAAGAAAATCCCTAAAATCCCCTAAGAATTGGTATCGCACTTTCTCTATGCATTCACTGCGGTCCCGCACCTAAATCTCAGCTTGCCTGCGGAACCATACCGCACGTTCTTTGTGTAATGGGTGCGGACCCCTGTAAAACATAAAAAGGCGAGAAAGTAAAGATAAAAAGATGAATTCCAGATGAATTCTAGAAGTTTCTGGATGGGAATTTTCGGGAATGGATACGCTTTGAAGAGGTTCATGCATCCCTCACTTAATGGAGCTAATCCCTTGATGTAAGGAGCTTATCCCTTTGAAGGAGGAATCTATCCCTTCATATTTGGAACTAGAAACCTCCTCTCTTTCACTATAAAAAGAGGCCTTGGGTAGCCTCAAAGGGAGTTCAAGCTTATGAGATTTGAAGTTAAATGTTGTTGAGATTTAGACTTAAGTAACTAAGACTTTCTGTGAGGTTAAATCACTCATCTCCATTTGTCTTAGCTCAAGAGTGCAATGCTTGTCAAAGTAAAGGAGATTCCTGCTTCGGACCCCGGGAGGACCTGCACAACATCAAGGCATAGGTTGTAAAGGTTTTCTATCTTTAAAGTTAATACAAATATACTCATTTCTCTCATTAAACTGTCAATTTGTGGTTTATTTCATGAATTCCTTGATCATTATGATAAGTATGATTTATGATAATGTCTATACAGGTGCTGCTTAATCTTTTTTCTTGTTTGTGATTGCAGATAATACGAGGAACGTTCTTTCAGTGCACGGGAAGGACTTCAACAAAATCAAGCAAGCGTTGGACATAAGGTAGGCCTCACACCCGTATAGTGTTTTTATAAATCTTATATACTTAGAGAGAGATTAGTATCACAAAAACCTTTATTGTGGAATGTGATGCCTCAGGAAATGGAATTGGTGCAGTTTTAATGAAGGAAGGAAGACCCATTTCTTTTGAAAGTCGTCCAATCAAAGGAAAGTATTTACAGAAACCTATTTATGAGAAGGAAATGTTAGCAATACTACATGCACTAAAGAAATGGCGAACTTACCTAATGGGAAGACACTTCAAGGTAAAACTGATCATGATAGTCTTAAACACTTTTTGGAACAAAGACTATCTTCAGAAGAGCAACAAAAATGGGTCACAAAGATGTTGGGTTATGACTTTGAAATAATCTACAAAAGAGGAAAGCTTAATGTTGTTGCAGATGCACTCTCAAGAAAGAATGAAGAGGTGGAAGCATTGCTTTGTGCCATTTCTATTATCCAACCGTATTGGATAACCGAAGCAAGAGATGAATGGAAGAAGGACAAAGATGTATGGACACTCATTCAAAAGTTGCAGCAAGATCCTAGTACATCTGATACATTTAGTTGGAAAAATGATTCCTTATGGTACAAATATTGCTTATATCTTTGTAATAATTCCCAACTAAAACAAAATATTCTTCTCGAATTGCACACTTCTCCTTTAGGAGGACACTCAGGATTTTTAAAAACTTACCACAGGGTGAAGAAAGAATTTTTTTGGGATGGCCTTAAATCTGATATTCAAAATTTTGTGGCGGAATGTTTGGTTTGCCAGCAGAATAAAGTGGAAACAATTAAGACCCCGTGACTTCTACAACCTTTATCCATTCCAAGTCAACGTTGGGAGGAGATTTCAATGGATTTTATCACAGGTTTACCTAAGTCCGAAGGAAAGAGTGTCATCATGGTGGTAGTTGATAGACTTAACAAGTATGCACACTTTTGTGCTTTATCTCATCCATTTAAAGCAAGTACAGTTGCTACTACATTTATGGACAGAATTCAAAAGCTACATGGAAGCCCAAGGGTTATTGTGAGCGACAGAGATCCCATTTTTACTGAAATTTTTTGGACGGAGTTATTTTCTTGTTTGGGTACTCAATTAGCTCATAGCTCATCTTATCATCCTCAATCTGATGGTCAAACTGAGATAGTAAATAAATGTTTGGAAGGATATCTTCGTTGTTTTGTATCCGATAAACAAACACAATAGGTCAAGTGGTTACCTCTTGCTGAATGGTGGTATAACACTTCCTTCCATACCGCAGCAAAAATGACCCCATTTATGGCACTTTATGGATATCATCCACCATCCATCACATCATATTTAAGAGAAAATTCGAAGGTTCAAGCAGTGGAAGATCACATCGAGCATCAAGAAGAAGTTCTCCAACTCTTAAAGGATAACCTGAATTTGGCACAAAATCGAATGAAACAACAGGCAGATCAACATCGCAGCGAGAGAAGTTTTGATGTAGGAGATTGGGTATTTTTACGGCTACAACCATACAAACAAATTTCCCTCAAACAAGCTAAGAAGGATAATAAATTATCGCCAAAGTACTATGGTCCTTACAAGGTGTTGCAAAAGATTGGTACTATGGCATACAAATTGGAGCTTCCTGCTTCTTCGCGAGTACATCCAGCTTTCCATGTTTCATGCTTAAAGAAGGTTATAGGTGAAAATCTTCCAGTTCAAACAATATTTCCAGAACTTGATGAGGAAGGAAAAATCATATTGGAACCTGAAGCGGTCACGGAAACAAGAACTCGACAACTACGGAATCGATCAATTTCAGAGTATCTCATCAAGTGGAAGAACTTACCCACTGAAGATTCTACATGGAAGGATGAGAATTTTATACAGAAGCACCCAGAGCTACTCAAGCATTGAGGACAACGCTTTTTTGAAGGAGAGGGGCATGTTAGGTCCCTATATTACTAGTATAGTCCCTTATTTTTGTTAGTGTAACCCCCTTATTGTTATTATTGTACCCTTGTAACCCCCATTTTGTTATTATTGTGCCCTTAAATTATTATTGTTAGGTCGGCTAGGATTACATTGTGGCCCACTAGGATTACATTATGGCCTCATGGACTCCTATATATAGAAAGGAGGTTTTGTGAATTGTATCATCCAAGAATTGTTCATTCATGTAATGTATTGGAGGTTGCCCCCTCGAAGTGGCTTATTTCTAAGGCGTGAATATCTCTTTTATTCTCTTTTACTGTTACCTAACAATCACTAATATTGAACAAGATAGGCTTCGTAGTATTTTAAAGATTAGCTTCAGATTTAGTTCAATTGTAATACTCCTGAGGATAATTTCCTTTAGTTCAAATACATCGTATTTCCAAGTTTGACTGACACATTCCTAGTTCATTTCTATCCATTGTATTTCAAGTTTGATTAGCTAGTTGTACTTTAGTCTTGTTAAATTAGACTTCACGACCTTCATTATTTACAAACTACTCTTGTTCTTAATTTCTATTAAAACATCATTGTCATAGGAACAAGAATTGGTAATGTCATTTTGAAGTGTTCACTGTTCTGCAAATTCACATAGTTTTACAAACAAGCCTTTTTCCCAAAACTATTCCAAAAGATTTCTAACTTTCGAATGAGGCTTAGTAGTGAAAATTTGAGTTGCAGAATGGATTAATTTCAGTGTCATAAGTTAATTTAGAGTAGAATTTTTTACTATGCTACAAACAATATTTTCCAATTGTGTTCCAACAAATTCCTAACCATGGATGAGATTTTTGTGATATTGTAAGCTGTTGTTTACTTAGAAGAACCTCATTGCATTCAAATTATCCTTTTCTCAAGCTATTCCAACATATTTATAATGAATGAATTGGATTGAGTTCATGTTATGAGTTATTGTTAAAATGTTGCATTTTCTGTTCTCAAATGCCATACATAGTTTAGAATAGGCTTTGCTCTGTTTTAGTGTGATCAACAACTTCTCTTTACCAATATTCAGTTCTTTTCCTCTTAGAATAAAAACACAAAACCAAAAACATTAGAAAAATCACTAAACACAACGTAGTGAGAAACAAATACCTAGGCACATATAGTGCACCTCACTTCAACAGTTTACTAGCCCTGGTTGACAATTTATGACATCAATTTAGGAACACTAAGTTGAGCAGACATTTTGGCGCCGTTGCCGGGGAAGTGTAACTAGGTAGCCTTATTTCTTACCTCCTAAAAACAATGATATGTGTAGAGAAAGAGACTCAAGGGGTAGATTCATAAGAAGCAGAAGCTTGATTCGTAGAACACCACTTGTTTCACCAAGACCAAGAGGCAACACACCTCCAACTCAAACCCACATTCCATCCTTTACTGATCCTAGACTTCTAGAGGACTTAAGATCAGATATTCCATTAGAAAGACCTTCCACTTCATCCATTGAACCTGTCTTAGAAGAAGATTCAAGGACCCCTGCTAGAGACACAAACTTTTCCACTTCCACAAAAGAATTAACTATGGCAGAAGAAGGGGGAGGAGGAGTCTTTAATGGAGAACATACACTATTTGGAGGGGGTAGAGGTAGAGGTAGAGGAGAAGGAGGTATAGGTGCAGAAGGAGGCAGAGGAAGAGGTAGAAGAGAAATGGGAAGCTCTTTTGGGTTTCCTATAGTAGATGAAGAAACCAATGCAACTATGAAAAAAATTTTACCCTCTGTCCTTCTAAACTTTTATGGACTAAAAATGAAGATCCTGAAACCTTCCTATTTGAATTTGAAGTCCTATGTAGAACCTATGACTACTTACAAGATGCTCAAAAACTTAAACTATTCCCTTCAACATTGAAAGGAGCAGCATTAAAATGGTTCATGAGTTTGATCAAAAGTTCTATTAGGACATGGGACAAAGGATAATTTTAAGAACCCCCCTAAATTTATATATATAAAAAATAGGCGAATCCCCATGATACATAGGAAAAATGGAAGGCGATTTTATTAATAATATAATATGTATATATAATTTTTGGCGAATTTTTTTGGC